>CM021104.1:184564030-184625257 GCA_007115665.2 Sequoiadendron giganteum | reverse complement strand
TGATGTGCATAATATTTTGGTAAGTTTGTAATTGTTGTTTATGGATTTTGATTGTGTTTAAAATTTTTGCATCAACGTTTTGAATCACACTTTGTGATCCATCATCAGGATGTAAAAAGAGCATAAGAAGATGAATAATTCTTTGTTGCAAATTCATAATTGCTTAAAAGGAGGAAAAGGACACACAACACAAGGAGAGAGAGAGAAAGGAGGAAAGGATATTATCAAAAAACTTAAATGAAAATACAATATTTGACATGCAAACTAGTAATCAGACCAAGGTTGATAGTACTAGCCATGTAGAAGAATGTGAATGCTACTTTTGTTAGCCGGAGGAAGTTTTCATAAAGTGTGGCAACATGCAAAACATTGAAGAATGTTGTTTTCAGCTTGAGAATGATTTACATGATGAATATGATAAGTGGTTTCCACATGATAATCATTATTTTAAGTGTATGCCTAATTTTCAAATGCATGGTAATTGTAAATATGTTGGTAATGTTGTATATGATGGATTGTTGGGAGATGCCAACATGTTTAATTAGGCAGACTACAGTGATATTTTTAGATTGGCTTCGATGAAATGTGATGAGAAATTTATTTATGATAGAGGTAAGAAGAGACCTACAGTTATCAATGGCCTTGGGCCATCATATGTGGCTTGACTAGTCAAACCATAGCAGTAGGGGGCAAAGATGACCTTTTGACTCTGTCGCCCAATCAAGTAAGCACCTGCTTTGCTTCTCTAGAGGATATGAATTATTGCTGTGCCCACAAGGGTCATACATCCCTAGTCAAATCCATTGATGGCACCTTCAAAATTTTCAAATTTGAAGTGCCCATAATGAAAAAAAATGATTTGCACACTCAGAAGTGCCCCTGAAAAATCTACCCAAGTGACCTACTTTGGAGGGTCATAATTTGGAACTAGTTGATTTTTAAGCCAAATCCCTTGGATAACATATTTAGTTGACATATGGTAACATTCTTGCTCAATATCAGGCCCCCAAAATGAGTTTTGATGGGTTATTTAATTGTCTTCTAATTGCAACTTGCTCAAAATTGGTGTTCTGAAAACTTTCAAATTATCAATTTCTAAAGGCAACCCATTTCTCATTTTGATCCAAAACATCTCCAACTCCATTCTCGTAAAAAACAGAGGTCATCTAATGCATTGTTTTAATGCATTTCACTCATGACAAAGGCATTTGATAGACCAGTTTACAAAGGAGGTCCTAAAAATCTTTTGGTAATGCAAATTTTGAGGAAATGGATTTTCTCTAAATAATTGATAATGTCCCTACACAATTTTTCATGGCTCCAGGTGTCATGGTCTTTCCAAAATGAATTTTTCCTATTTGAACTGAAGCTAAAATTAAATTTTCACTCATTTCCTAAAGTTTAAATTGTAAATATTTAAAACTTTTGCATTGTTTTAAATAATTTGCAAGCATGAATGCATGTGAAAAAGGGAAATTTTAGGGCAACATCAAACACACATTATAAAGAACTTTATATAGTTAAAAAAATTTATTAAAGAAGTCTTCCCCGCATAATGCTCGCTGCATAGAATGTTGGGAGCCCTGTTTGAGGCATATTTTGATCTGAATTTTAGATATTGCAAATCAAATTGGTGTCTTTTATTCCTCTTGGAGGTCTTTCTGAAGCATTTGGGTAGACAAAAACAAGTATTATTGTAGGATGAACAACTCTCATGTTTTTTTTCGTTTTATGGCAAGATTTTGGGGGCTATTATTGGCTCAAAATTGTTGCTTCATGGCCTAAAATCATTCCTTGACCATTCCTAATGTTTGGGCAGAGTTTTTAAGCATGTTTGGAATAAATTTTGGTTGCTGACAGTTGCAAAAATTCCCTCTTATTGAAAAAAACATCCCCAACTTGCATTGGTGGTGAAAATGTATCAAAATTGTTTGAGAAATTTTGTTTCATTTGATGTGGCTCAAACATATGGTGAAGAAGAGTAGGAGCGGGTTTTTCAAAGAACACAATTAGTTAAGCCTTCCTCGTTGGCCCGTGAAGGCCAGGGCTAACATCGAGGGCATGAGGAAGTGGGGAGAGGTTTATAAAATGTTTTAAAATTTTAAATATTTTGTCAAACCTTCATCTAATGTTTTGGGCTTTATAATGTGGAATGCCCACCAACCCGTGGAAATAATGTTGTCGTCACAAGAATGCAACGAGGGTGCGAGGATTGGAAGGAAGGCCGATGGTGGGCCCAATAAATATTTTAAAGTTTTGAGATTTTAAAAGTTGCCCGATAAAAATATTAAAGTGGTCTAGTAATTTTTTATGGTAGTTTTTAAATGTTGCTCGCCAAATATTTAAAAGGGGGATGGGTGATATTTGTGTGCAACAATGTGAAAAAGTTGAAAGCCTCCATTATAAAGATTATAAATTTTTTATTCGCTGAAGTAAAGATGTAAAGTGTAGCAAGGCATAAGCAAGTTAAAAAATTTCACGAAGAAACAAATAACATTTTCTAGAAGCAAATAATTTTCCAATACAGGGTAAAATGATGGAGTAAATTTTTAACCTTAGGGAAAAACAAATGGGTGAAGGTTTTTCATGGCCAAGGTAAATTTTAGAGTGAAGGGCTTTGATAGTGGCAAACATATTTTCAACAGTAAGGCATAAATGAATGATGGCTCTTCACGGTGGAGAATATTTTTTGTTAGAAGGCAAGTGAATGCAAGATGCAGATTGAAGATTCTTCAAGAAGCAAAGGAAGTTACAGATCAATGAAAGATGAAGGATCTAGGTGTCAATTGCAGATAGTTTTTAGGGCTTCCTCTTCTTCTTATTCTCATTCTTTCTCATTTGTATAGGTTTTGAACATTTGGTTTAGGGGAAGGAAATAGAGAATGCTTAGCTGAGAGTTGGGGTTTTATTTATAGTAAATGAATGTACATATTTCTAGAACAATGTCAATTAGTTTGAGAAAATCAATGAAAATATTGTAGAAGTTGTCTCCATTTTGTGTTCTCAAAGAGCTTATGGATTAAATATATCAAGGATATGTTGATTTGTCATTGCCATCTTTTTATAGTTGTGTGATTTGTATACGGGTTTCTTCAAGTAAATAATTAAATTTTGTATACAAATTACTATAGGTTTGAGGGAATAAAATGGATTTTTAAGAATGATTATTCAGTAATATAAGAGGTTACATTAATGCAAGGAATTAATTGTTAAAGGGCCACTAATTTGAAATAAGTTGTTTAAATTTGTATTCATGATCTTAGATTTGACTCCATGTCTTAGGATTAGGCACTAATCTATGATATTACCCAAATCTTTGTTCCATGTATCTTCATAATATTCAAAGAGTATAGAGGCTGAATTTTAGAGAAGTTTACCTAGTAACCCTCTATGTGTTTAAGATGAAGATATCTAAATTTATGTGTTCTGAACAATATTCAATGCAAATGGGATTATTCTTGAACTTGGTATAATTTACAATACCCATTACTCATATACCTAAGAACTATTCACTTTCATAGGCCTTCAATTTGTTGTTTGGCATAAGTTTATCATACATTCAGGCCTACAATTTATAGAACACTCTCCTGAGTCTTGTGCAGCTCAAAGTGCAGAAGGATTTCATAGCCTTGTTCATTGGATTTTCTTGTCTTCAATCCTTTGATAGTGTTGATTCCTTGTCTTAAATTTGTAATCCCATGGTTTAGGAACTATGTTTTTCCTTAGGATTGAAGGTTACAATAAAAATAACCAACACATTCCATGAGCCATGATCTCTTTGAGGCCCTACTATTAAGCAATCGGTGTGCCCTATTCTTGGCATTGTCGCTGCCTTTGCAACATTTTATTTATTGTGATTTAAAACTAATATTTCTTATTGTGGTTCCTTTTTATTGTTAATATATATATTGATTGGAATTGATGAGTTTGATAAATTTTATGTATGAGTTGCATTCTATGTATATATTATGGTAAATAGTAGAGAATGTTGCATTTCAATAATAATAGTATATATTTTTTATTAGGTTTATTAGCAAAATAATGTTTTAGAAGAAATGAAAATGTTATTTAATAACAAATTTTAATTGGGAAGTTATTATGAAATTGAACATTTTATTTGTTATAGACAAATAACTTGGGTATTTATTCTAGTGAATTGATTATTTCATGCATATGAATTGAGAGTTAGGGTTCAATAAATAGATAAATGAATTTATATTGCATAGTCTTGTTTAGTTGAAAGTGAAATGGTAAAGTCAATAGTAAATGAGGGTAAAATGTTAGGTTATTCATTTCAAATGTTAAAGGATTTGGATTTCTCTCTGTCAACTAGTCAGTAACTGGATGTTAGTTATTTTATAATTATTTAATAGAAATTGCTATGTAACTTAATTAATTAGGATATTGTTTCTAAAGTTATTTTCATATATAATTATTTGGGGTAAATAATCTTTTAATTGAATTATGTGGTTAGGTGAAAATGAGTGATTTGAAATAATGTCGTATTAATGGGAATATCTGAATGGTTATAATACTTTAATTGATTGTTTGCATTTAGAAAAGTTCCTTGATTATTGGACTAAGTGTTGTTGTCAATTATGTAATGTATGTTCAAGGTTCTATGCCACTAGGGAGGGTGTTCAATATGTTTATTCCTAGAGGCATAGGAGGGGATATATAATTGTATGTTGGTCCTTTTTATTCTTAACCCTAGAAGTGGTCGACTAAGTTGTGGTTCATTCAACTACCTTGTCCTCTTGAAAGGTACGTTGGTTCCACATGCGTTTTTATGGGGGCCAAGGATCAGGAGAGGCTACCATGATAACCCAAGATGGGGGGTCTGGGGATTAGAAAGATCTACTTGGATAACCCATATCAAGCTATGTGATGACACTCCTCCCCATTGCAGTCTAACATTCCCTAGTTGTATTTTATCTTTCTGTTGTGTGAGTGCCTCTGGAAGTAAATGAAGTGTTGTAGGTGACATTGGTTTTTTTAGCAGTGTTGTGTTGGAGTCATGTATAGCCCTTGTTTATGTTATCATGGTTTTTCTTGATTGTCTTTTGGATGTGGGGCATTGTGTTATCCTAGCATGAGGGGTGGACCTTAGGGTTTCACATGGTCAGGAGGTTGGTTATTTTTCCTCCGTTGGGTATTTTTGCTTCATGTTCGTGTGTGTGGAGGTTGGTCATTGCACACTGGAATCCAATCCATGTTCCCATCGTGAAAGCATCATTTCATGTATTTTTCTATTGTATTGTATATCAGTTGTATCTCTTAATATAATTTGATGTAATCTTCCCACATGTATTAGGGGAAGCAATGTTGTAAATATTGTAATGATGTAACAATTAGTGATGAATTAATCTTGTAAGGAGTATTGTAAAGAGATTCATATTTCATATGATAGTTAGAAAATGATCTTAAATGTTTGATTATCAATCGTCATATTGTGGAGTGAATAATATTGGATCATTTAAAGTGGTGCTTAAAAATTAACCTTGAATGGTAGATCAATCATGTAACCTTTGTTTCTAGCTATCTTGATTATTAGTTTTGTGAGTAGCACAGTCAAGGAACCTTAGAGGACCTAGGACTAGATTATTATGTCATTTTATGTTATGCATTCTATAGTTGTTTGTTAAAAAAAAAATGTTCCTTTAGCTAACCTAGTTTACTGTTGTCCTCTAGAGTTCCTTGGCGAGGGCATTACACATTTTCTCTTATTGTTCGATGAGTTTGAAATATGTGTCTATTGGGAGGGTTTGTGACTATCTCTTCACATTTCGAGTGCTATTATGGGCTAGTCTATGTTCTTGAGTTAAATACTTAACACCATAATTCATTAATGCCAACTTGTCTACTTGCCATGATTAAGAATGGAACTAATATTTTCTTTGTGCACATGCATGGCAATTGCACTTCAATCTATTAAATAAAAATGACAATTAGGTCTAAATAGGTGAAAAATTTCTCGATTGGAAATATTCCATGGGTTTGTAATGTTCTTTGATATACCAATTGTTTTTGTTGATGCAAGTCGTTCTAACGAGGAAATTTAGCATTTGTTTGTGCCTAATTTTCATTGATTGATAGATTATGGTGTCAATGTTTAAGGCTATCAAGAGGCACAAATTTGATCCTCATCAAACAATCTATCAAAAAAGGACATATTTGGAAGTTCCTATATATTTTACATTGTCATTTCATATTTTTTTTGTCCCTCTAATGGGTTAATCTTTGTTGTTCCTAAAGACACATATTTGATCCTCATTAAAAAATTTGTCAAAAATGAACGCGTTTGAAAGTTACTATATCTTTTACACTGTCATTTCATATTTTTTTATGTCCCTCTAATGGGTTAATATCTATGGTTCATTATCATCAAATGCTTTAATAGGTTCATGTCATTAGTTCAATTAAAGACTTAACACCATAATTCATAAATGTCGAATTCTCTATTAGCAACCATTAACAATGCAACTAATTTTTGGTCTATCACGCATGCATGTCAACAAGAGTTCAATCTACTAAATGAAATTTAGGTCTAGATAAGTGAATTTTGTTTCTACAATATGGATGAGGCAATTAAGTTCCTAGTATGCATCATAGCACTCATTGTCTGTAATGTGTTCAATCTACGCAAAGTGATAATATTTCACACCAAGGTTTTTTAATACCTCAGTGTATGTCATCTATTTGCACAATAAAAATGCTCAATGTTGATAAATGTGCACTTATCAAGGCTTATGATGATATGCTCATCACTTCTTCTTTCTTAATCCATTCACATTACTAACTATTCCTCCCTTCTCACTAACCTTTTCTTCTAGCCAATATTTCTTCGATCGATTTTGTCATAATCAATTAGTCTTCTCCACATCTAATATTGATCGAATTAATTGTTCTTCCCTTCTTTCTAACCTTATCTTCTAACTAATATTTCTTCTATCTAGATGCATTAAATCATTTTATCGATAAATTTGCCTCAATTTTTCACCAAATTTCTTGAGGGGGCATCATAATCCCATTTCTACAGGGGCAAGATCTAAATAAAAAAATTCTTAATTTTTTTTTTGAGACAACACTAAAAAACACAAAATTAATTACTTTAATTAATTATTCATGACATAAAAAAAATTATTTTCAAAAACTTGTCACAATTTCCTCTTTACTTAACTTTTTTATTTTCTATTTTCTTTTCCGGTTAACTCTTCAATTTATTTATTTCCTTTTTCACTTGACTGACCCTTTCTTTCACTTGATTGTCTCTTCCTTTCAGTTAACTCTTCTACTTTATGTTGTTCTCTACACTCATATTTTACATATTTCTATTTTCTTATTTACTTTTCTCTTCCATCCCTCTTACCTTTTCCATTTTTCGAATGAGAAACTTTCCTTTCCACATTCTCTCATTCAATTTCATTTGTCGATCTTCTATTTAATCTCATCCATTTGTCTTGCAAACTTCATCTATAAATTTGACATTCATCTCTTCACAATAACAACTACCATCTTCCAAATTTTATTGTTATTATTGTCTTAAGTATAAGTGCAAAATTTGTCGGTATAAATTTGATGGCTGTTGGGAGGGTTTATAACTATCTTGTTGGTATGCAAGTTGTAACAAATGTGTTTGTATTGTTAGTCCCCTCCTTATAGGAAAGAGACTAATGTTTTCGGCTGAATGTTGGCTATTAGTGTGTACATTGGAAATCATGTTGGTAAAATATATATGTCCCTGTGCTAATGTTTTGGGGATTGATTTATTAAAATTTCTTAGAGATTACGCCTTAAAAAAAATCAATGATAGGGAGTGTGAGGAATTAAACTATTATAGAGACATAGAAAAAAAATATAAAATTACAATGTAAAAGATATAACAACTTACAAACTCTCTTTTCTAGTTTCTATATACTTATATATATATGTATCTATACATATATATATGTATATACATACATATATATACATAGAAGACCCTTTTTTCTTGATATCCATAAAACTTAACAACATAATCCATTAATGTTTAATTTTGTATTAGTCATCACTAACAATGGAACTCTCACTTGGACAAGCCAAAACATAGAAAAAATTATTTGATTGATTATGTTTTATTAAACCAATGTATAACCGATTCAGTTATTGGATCCTCATCATATTTAGATGTGTCATCTTGCATAGTCGGTTTTGTTTCAAAATATGTTTGCTTTTGTGTTGTATTCTTTGCCAAAAAATCACACCACTCTTCTATTTTGTGACTTCACCACCTACAACCATGTTATGGACAAAGTGATAATGAGCATATTATTCCTATGGCCATGGTACATTAGGTTATGTTTCTTTTTCTGATCTTTGGTTTCACATTCAAATTTTGATTCAAATGTTGACAATATTTTTAATTGCTAATAATATTCCCAACTATCTCTCATGTGATGTGTGTGTTGTAACCTGTTTGTTTGTAATCAAATGCATGTTAGTGCATGCATTGAAAATCATGCTGCTAAAATATATATGTCCCTATGCTAATGATTTGGGTTTTAATTTATTAAAAGAAAATTATTGATTGTTTTTACAATTTTCTCATTGGGTACTAGTATTTTCGTCGTGGTTTTGTCACTTTGTAATTCATTTAATTATTGTAATGAAATTTTCTATTGGAAATATTTCATGACTTTGTAATGTTCTTTGATATAGTCATGTCTTTGCACCCACTATTTTTGGCGACACACGGTGTTTTAATGAGTACATTTGCATTTACTATTTATGAATTTTCATTGTTGAGAATAGGCTGAAGTGAAGGCCTCATTAGTGGCTTATGGTGTGAACTTTTAAGTCTATCGAGAAAAGTATTATTTGTGTTGTATATTCATTTTCTCAGATTATGTATGCATGATGCACATGCATCAAAACATGCATGGTAAATTAGACATATCTTGAATAGATAGACATTCTTCAATGTCAATCACTATTTCATGAATACACAATTAATTTGGATTGGAAAAATATAAAACCATGACCAAAATATCAAAAACCAACGAGGAAATTGCAAATATATATATATATATATATATATATTTGTATATGTACGTATATATATGTGTGTGTATCCATATATATATATACATTTATGTATGTGTATGTATATGTATATTTATAAATATGTATGTATGTTTGTTCTACATTTTGCATTTATCTAGATCTGATTTTCATTAATTATAAATAGATTCAAGTGTAGTCGCCACTAATGGATTATGGTATTAAATTTTGAGTCTGTCAAGCAAAGGATTATTTACATTGTTTATATATATATATATATATATATGTATATGTATGTATGCATGTATATATATAAATGTAAATACATACATATATATACATAATTAATGAAAATCAGATCTAGATAAATGCAAAATGTAGAACAAACAAACATACATATATATACATATATATTTATACATATACATATACATACACATACATAAATGTATATATATATATATATGGATACACACACATATATATATGTACATATACAAATATATATATATATGCAATTTCCTCGTTGGTTTTTGATATTTTGGTCATGGTTTTATATTTTTCCAAAAATTAATTGTGTATTCATGAAATAGTGATAGACATTGAAGAATGTCTATCTATTCAAGATATGTCTAATTTACCATGCATGTTTTGATGCATGTGCATCATGCATACATAATCTGAGAAAATGAATATACAACACAAATAATACTTTTCTCGATAGACTTAAAAGTTCACACCATAAAAGCCACTAATGAGGCCTTCACTTCAGCCTATTCTCAACAATGAAAATTCATAAATAGTAAATGCAAATGTACTCATTAAAACACCGTGTGTCGCCAAAAATAGTGGGTGCAAAGACATGACTATATCAAAGAACATTACAAAGTCATGAAATATTTCCAATAGAAAATTTCATTACAATAATTAAATGAATTACAAAGTGACAAAACCATGACGAAAATACTAGTACCCCATGAGAAAATTGTAAAAACAATCAATAATTTTCTTTAGTGGCTTATGGTGTGAACTTTTAAGTCTATCGAGAAAAGTATTATTTGTGTTGTATATTCATTTTCTCAGATTATGTATGGATGATGCACATGCATCAAAACATGCATGGTAAATTAGACATATCTTGAATAGATAGACATTCTTCAATGTCTATCACTATTTCATGAATACACAATTAATTTGGATTGGAAAAATATAAAACCATGACCAAAATATCAAAAACCAACGAGGAAATTGCAAATATATATATATATATATTTGTATATGTACATATATATATGTGTGTGTATCCATATATATATATACATTTATGTATGTGTATGTATATGTATATGTATGTATGTTTGTTGTACATTTTGCATTTATCTAGATCTGATTTTCATTAATTATAAATAGATTCAAGTGTAGTCACCACTAATGGATTATGGTATTAAATTTTGAGTCTGTCAAGCAAAGGATTATTTACATTGTTTATTATATATATATATACATATATATATGTATATGTATGTATGCATGTATATATATAAATGTAAATATATATATGTATGTATGTTAATATTTGTTAATTTTTGTTTATTATGAATAGACTGAAGTGTACCCATCATTAATGGTTTATGGTGTGAAGTTTTAAGCCTCTCAGACTATTCATTTACTCAAATTATTTGGTGAGGGTGAAATCTCTATTTGTTGAGAGGATTTATATCTATCATTTTGGGAGTGACAAAGGGAACTTGTAAGTTCCTATATCTTTAACACTATGATTTAATCTTTGGTGTTCTTTATCGACGAGTTTTTTTATCGGTTGATCTCTATTTTTGCAATTTCCTCATTGGATTTTGATGTTTCAGTGATGGTTTGACGTAGTGTGGATGTTTTGATGCATGCACAACACACATTTATTGAAAAAATAAGAATTTTGTTGAAGATGTGTATTTGGAAGTCTTAAAATGAAGCTTATGCTATTTTTCTGCAATTTGTATTTTGTCAATCCAAATTAATTGTGCACATAAAACAGTAATATACATTGAAATATGTCTATTTGTTCATGATATATCTAATGTACCATTGATGTTTCAATCCATTTATGTCATGGATATCTTGTACAAATAATACTTCTTTCAAAGATGTATATTTGGAACTGTTAAAATGAAGTTTGTGTTTTTTTTTGGCAATTTTGTCATTGGAAATTGGTGTTTTGTTCACTAGTTTTGTATTTTCACAATTGCAATTTATTGTTGGGAGCAATGGAAGATTTTTTTGTCATTTTCTAATGATTTATTGCTATACATGTGTCGTTGCAGAAAATGTTTTTGTGGACATGTGGCGTTGTCAATAGTGGCCCACATGCTTTGTGTGTATGAAAACATTTTGCATTTATTTTGACCTAATTTTCACTTAATATAAATAGATTCAAGTGCAGTTGCCATTAATGGATTATGGTGTTAAGTTTTATGGCTATCAAGAAAAAAAGATCTTGTGCATATATATATGTACCTATATATAAGTATGTATTTATATGTATGCATATATGTGTGTATACATATACATATACATATGTGTATATATATAAGTATGTATACATATATATTTATATATGTACATATATATGTGTGTGTGTCTATATCTATATGTACATATATGTATATATATGCATATATACATATGTGTTTATATATGTGTGTGTTTTGCATTTTGCATTTATTAAAATCTAATTTCCATTTATTGTGAATAGATTCAAGTGCACTCACCATTAATGGATTATGGTGTTGAGTTTTGAGTCTGTCAAGTAAAGGATTATTTGTGTTGTTTATTACATGTATATATATGAATGTATATATAAGTATATTTACATACATATATATAGTTCCATATATATGTATGCATATATATACACAAATATGTATTGTAGTGTAGGAAAATGCATACTTTTGTATTTTCACACTTGTTTGGTCCCACCTTGATTTTTTTATCCTTATTTATCTCTTAATTGGTCTTATTTGGCATCCACAAGCCTAATGAATTATACATTTTTATGGTTAATCTCGACAAATATCAAAGGATAAATGACAATTTACTGATTTTGGTTGTGTGTCCTTGATTTTTGGACCATGACTAAGACGCCACCCAGGGCATATTTGTCCCTCAAAGTTTTTGGGACCTTGATTTTAAAGACACCTTAAAATGCCCCTTTTTGGAGTCTGTGCCTCGTGTTTGAAGCCTTAGGACTAAGACACCACCTGGGGCATCTTAGTCCCCCTTAAGTTATTTTTGAGATTTAATTTCAAATCTTGGCGAGATTTAGCCTCCTTTAATTAATGATTTCATATGTTAGCTCTTTGTGGTGTAATTTTGAGATATTAAGCATGGATAAGTATAAATACAAGGTTCTATCACTCATTTTCACCTAAGAATTTTGTGAGATCATTCCCAATAGAATAACTGGAGTTCACAAGAGCATTCAAGAGAAATTCATCAAGCATTTGGAGCCATTATCAAGATTCAAGCATCATGTCAAAGATATTCTTTCATCATGTGTGTTTTTGAGCTAACATTTGTGATGTAGGGTTTTGATTCAAACAAGAAATTCAAGTCAAGATCTATCAATCATTCATTCAATTCAAGATCTACATTCAAGATAGCCACTTCACATAAGTTTGCAAATTTGATGACAAGGGTTTGGTGAGTTGCAACATAAAACTTTGTTCATTCATCATTTCCCTCCATTATTTCATTTTATTCCAAGCTTTAATTACCAACAAGGGGTTTGACCAAGGCAAACCCCCATTTACTAAAAATCAACAAGTTTTCCTCTCTTGTGTGTTTATTTTTGTAGATTTAGGTTGAAGATCATTTGAAGTGCAAATTTGTAAATTTGCAAAGTTGCATTGCAAAGTTGTCATCTTCATGGAAAGTCACCTATAGGCTAGATCAGGAAGTTTCAGGATCCGAGATCTGAGAAGAAGGAAGTGCAAACATTGAACCTCAGGATCACATTTTAAAGTTCCAAAAATTTAGATCAGGACTAAGTCAGAAATAAGGGTGTCTTAGTCCTCCAAGTGGTATTTTGCAGAGATTCTTTGAGACTCTGTTTCGACATCCGAATATTCCACATTTGTCTCGAAAAACAACAGTGGAACTAAGACAATAGTAAGGGCGTCTTTGTCCTCCCTAACATATTTTAACAACAATTTTGCAGTTGCAGAATCCTTATCACATTTCTAGACTTCCCAAGTGCATACATCCTAACTTGCTATTACTTAATTTTGTCATTGCACTCATTATTTGTCTTGAATTACTAAGCTTTGTGATTTGAATGTTAAGTTGTCTTTTTCAAGCCTTTACTTGGTGGTGAACCCTTCTAAGCCTAAGGAAACTCCCTAGGTCTCCCTTGTTGATAATGGACTCACCTTTGTGTTGATAGTCAATCCAATTTGGGATCCTAGGGCATCCTTGAATGATTAGTGGGAGAAAAGTGGTGTTCTATAAAGCATCCATTTCCCAATTAATCATTTTGGCGAACGCGACATTTTGAAACATTCATTTTTTAATTTGGAGTTCACTAAGGCCCTAGATCTAGGTTGCATTCATTCATGCATTGCATCTTGCATTAGTGAAAGTACATCTAGGGTTTCTCACATTTTCATTAGTAAAAGTGCATATAGGTTGCATTTTTTATTTCTTGCATTTTCTTATCTCATTGAAAAACTAAAAAGGTTCATTGTAAAAAATGTTAATTGCATTTAGGAACATTATTATTGCATTCAAAATTGAAAACAATCGAATTCAATTTCTTGTCACTAGTCATTTTTTATTGTGTTCATTTGCACAATTTTTTGTCTCTAAACATCAGGTCTTGGAGTAGGCAACCTGGAAACATTGTCATCAATCCAGATTTGTTGATTTTCTAAAAAACACCTATACTGGGACCAAAAAAACCTTACTAGCATCTTAGTTCCTCTATGGGTTTTTGGCTTAAAACCCTATCTAAGTTGTTTTCTACTTGTTTTAGTTTTTGGAACCTCATAATTCCTTCAGCAGGACCAAGGTGCCCTTGTTGGTGTCTTAGTCCTTGTGGAATTTGAAGTTGTAGTTTTGAGGGTTTAAATTTTATTTTTTGCACTTTCCTTTGCTGCCATTGGTTATCCTACTTCATTTGGTTGAAGTTGTAGTTTTGAGGGTTTAAATTTTATTTTTTGCACTTTCCTTTGCTGCCATTGGTTATCCTACTTCATTTGGTTGAGTTTTTGTTACATGCATTTCACTAAATCTAGCTTAATTGGTCTTCATTCAGTGTATTGTCAAAATTCAAAATAGCATTTACAACATCTCATTCTTAGTATATTGCATAGTGTAATAAAAAATTACCTTGTTTTAAGTCTAAAAATCTAAAAAATGTTTACATTTTTGGAACTTTGTATAACATGGATAAAAGTACTTTTCACTTTTGCATACAAATTGTTTTCATGAACATAAATATTTTCATAAGTTTGATAAAAGGGATTTTTATTTGTGGATACATTGTTTGAACTATTAAAGTTTTACATACATTGGATAAAAGTGTTTTTCATCTTTGGATATACATTCTTTACATTATTACAGCATTGCATGAGATGGTTAAAAGTGCTTTTCATTTTTGGTCAAACAATGTTAGTACCTTACCTTTCTAGGCATGCTAATAAAAATTTCATATCCCCTCCCTATGCGAGTGTTTTAGTGAAAGAGAATACAACCTTGGACAATCCTAACGATCATATTCGTTCTTCTCCTAATATATTTCCTATTTGTGAAGAAGATATTTTGGTGTTAGAAGAACCAATCAATGAGAGTTTTGTGAGTCCTAGTTGTTTCTCTCCTTCTACCTCTCTTGGTAGAAAATACATTTATGAACAAGAGGACACACCCATAGGTAATCACGATGATCACATAACACAACAATAAATCATTGAAACTTTAGCTAGTCCACATTCACCTCTCAACACTTTCCCCTTTTGTGATAATATTATAGAGGATGAAATTGAATGTAAGGAGGATAATGATTTATATCAGTGGTGTACAATAAAAAATCAACCTTAGAAAATCACTTGCAAGTGCCTTTTTTCATCAAGCTATGGGTTTTCCTTCATAAACCCCCATTCTTGCTTGTAGCCTTTCAAAAAGGTCTTTTGGACATATCTTTTGACCTAAACCTGATCTATAGAAAAGGAGACCCATTTAGGATATCCATTTGTCCATTCTTACACATATACAAAAATAAGGCAGGGTTTCTTTGTATGGGGGGCTCAAAATTTGTCTGTCCTACTTCTAAGAGGTTTTTTTGGACTATTTCTCTACAAAATCATAAATTTCTAGTGAAGAGATATTTTTACCACATGAATGAAATGATCCCAAAGATTGCAGGGATGTAGATGATACCAATATAGAATTTTCCACCAATTTGTATCATTTTCCCATTGAGGAAACTTGATTTATGGCAGTTTTTGCAAGTTTGAAACTTTAGGCAGGGTTTAGAATGATTTTCACAAAAATGCTCATATCTCTCTCAAAACTCAATGAATTTGAGTCAAAAAATAATAATTGTGAAGGTGATGAACCCCAAAAATTTTACCAATCAACTTCTAGTATGTACCAATAAGTACAAATCTATACGACATAGAAGAGCAACAAAGAAATATTCAGAATTGCAGAAAAACAAAATTCTTTTATTGCTTTCACTTCAAAATTTCATCAGCCAACCTCCTCTTCGACCATACAAGGATTTTTTAAGCATTTAAAAACATGTTTCAACTTACTTGAACCATATTTGGTTTAGTTACATCAAATTAAATTAATTTGCGAAAATTGCAAAGTTGCTTGACAACTTTTGAACAATGTTGCTTGACAACTTTTGAACAATGTTGACAACATTTCCATTTTTACTTAACCTTGCACCTAGAGACTCCATAATAACTCAAACTGACCCCAACTAACATGAAAATGTCTATAAAAACCTTATTACATGAATTCAACCTTCACATGACCAGAATCCAAAATTCTACTACCTAGAACCAAAGATGAACCTGAAAGTCAGGGTGCCCATGCACCATACTCCCAAGGGAAGAAAAGATTCAAGTCCACTTGAATGGGAAGATTTGATATTGTTCAAATTGAACTCATTTAACTGATTAATCTGTCATACACTATGATTCTCCAGCTCTTTCATGCTGCTCTGTACCTGTGCTTCGATGAAACAAATCAAGAATTTTTATCATCTTAACTTTAGGTCTCCTTAGCACCTTACAAAACTATTTACCCCTGTCAAAAGGAGCAATCATTCTCTCAGATTCATCTCTCTCAGATTCATCTCTCAGATGCATCTCTGAATTCCTTCGTCCATAGTGCTTAAACAATGAAAACCTTACCACTATGTGGCTTAGGAACATCAAACTCAAATCCTTGGTCTCCTTGGTGTGAAAGGATTCAAATTATTGTGTAGCATTATCCTCTACAATTTCTCATTTTCTCTACTTCTCACATTCTTCTATTGAGCCTACAATTATTACAACTTTTGATGGAGGAGTCATAGGTTGAACATTCACAATATCAGAAATTACCTTGCTAACTGTTGCCTTCTATGTTGTGCTTGTAGAATGATTGATCTGATGCTTCTTCATATCATCCTTAGATAGAGAAAATGATGAGAAAACATGTTGGAATGGGTACAAAGAACACTGACCTTGCATACACTCTTGACCATCCCAATTGACTAGATTCATTGTTGCTATAAACTGCATATCAGATTCTTTCCTCATTTGATAAGGTCCAATAACCTCATAGTTTTTTTGAATGTAATTGAGTACTCCCTTAGTCAAAGGAATTTCTCCTATCTTTCCTTCATACTCAAGGGTTTCAACTCCATTGGAGTTACACAAATACATACCATAACTTTATTTTTCTATCTTTGTAAGACCTACTTCACCAATCTTCTTCATTTCCTGAGATTGTATCAACTCATGCTTTATTAAATTGTTCCTCATTTCTCCATTTTAAAAAGATTTACTGGAATTCACATTATTTTCCTTCTTTATCATCATATCATTACCTGCAAACATACTCACACAAAGGCTTAGTTTCAAAAACACAATATTTTCTTGTCACTTCAGATACTTCTATCACCCTTCCTTTCAACATATCTTTCAACTCATCCCTCCTTATTGCTATCATTTTTTCCTTATTCTCCTTTGAATGATCTTCTTAATAGGCCACTTAACCTTTTTCCTTATTGGCCAATGCCAACCATTTTCCAGGTTTTCTCTCTCAAGAAAATATTGCATCTCAAGATTCATTCTTTTTTCCATTTCTTCCAAGGCGTGCCTCAACACTATTATCTCTTGTTGAAAATTTATCTATACTTCCTTCTCATTTTTCTTCTTCCTCTCACTTCTCTCTTTTCTCATCCCTTGTTTCTTACTTGGTACCTCCTTACTCTGCAAGACTCCATGGACATTTCTCCTCAACTCTTCCATTCTCCTTTTGCAAGCAGGTCTCTTTCACCTTTCTTCTGCTCAACACTTCTTGTCTTTGTGATACCTCATCTTAGGCCCCTTTCTTTTCCCTTGGCCTAGTATTTTGGTATTCAGGTTCTTCCTTCAACTTGTAAAAAGACAATACACAACTCTAAAACATTCCTTGCCTAGATCTTGTGGGCTTTGACACCAATTTGATGTAGAGTAGGGGCGTAATGAAAAATAAAGCTTAGACAACAACTTACAAGTGCCTTTGTTAATCAAACTATTGGTTTTCCTTCAAAAACCCTCATTCTTTCTTGTAGCCTTTCAAAAATTCCTTTTCAACATATATTTTGACCTAGACTTGATCTACAAAAAAAGAGACCCATTTAGGATACCCATTTGGCCATTCTTACACATCCAAAAATAAGGTAGGGTTTCTTTGTATGAAGGGGCTCAAAATACAGGTGAAGTGATATTTTCCCACATGAATGAAATGATCCCAAAGCTTGTAGGGATGTATATGATGCCGAGAAATTTTTTTCCATCAATTTTTAGTATTTTCCCATGGAGAAACTCAAGTTATGGCAGTTTTTGCAAGTTTGAAACCCTAGGTAGTGTTTAGAATGGTTTTCACAAAAATGCTCATATCTCTCTCAAAAATTAATGGATTTGAGTCAAACAAAAATAATTGTGAAGGCGATGACACCCAAAATATTCCCAATCAAATTTTGGTTTGTACTAGCAAGTAAAAATCCATACAATATAAAAGAGCAACAAAGAAACATTCAGAATTGTAGAAAAATATAATTCCTTTATTGCTTTCACTTCAAAATTTCACCAACTAGCCTCCTCTTCGACCATAAAAGGTTTTTTTTTCAGAATTTAAAAATATTTTGCGACTACCTCCAACCATATTTGGTTTAGTTACATCAAATTACATTAGTTTGCAAAAATTGCGAAGTTGCTTGACAAATTTTAAACAATGTTGACAACATTTGCATTCTACTGAACCTTGCACCTAGAGACTCCATAATGACTCAAAATGACCCCAAATAACATGAGATGGTATAGAAACACCTTATTACATTAATTCAACCTTCACATGACCAAAATAAAAAATATACTACCTAGAACCAAAGGTGTACCTAAAAGCCAGGGTGCCTCTACACTTGATATGCTAGTGTTGAATGATCAAACCTTTAAGATCTATGAAAACCCTCTTTATGATCCATCCCCTACCTATATTATTTTGGAATACATTAGGGGACAAAGGAATGAAACCATAAATGATCATGAAAATAGTATTTATTCATTTCCTAGTATCTCCCCTAGTGGTGAAGAAGATACTTTGATGTTAGAAAGTACAACAAATGAACGTCATGAGGAAAAAATTCTTGAACAAGATAATCACATCATTGATAAGATAGAAAATTGAACTATTTATCATTCCCCTACTTGTGATGAGGTCATTTTAGAAGATGAGTTCATTTTAGAAGAATCAATCCTTGAATGTCAAGAAAATTTTGTTTGTAGTTCTCCTAAAAACTCTCCTACTAGGGAAGATATCACAATGGAAGAAAATGAGAACATTAACAATGGTAAATCCTTAGATGAAGATGTTGAAGTGAAATTAGACTCCCCTTTACTAAGAGATCATGAAATTAAGGATAAGTATTCTGAGGTTCTCACATTAAATATCCCTTGAAGCACTCTCCTGAGCCTAAAATTATCATTTATCCACCTTCAAACAAACCTCAACCTACAAAAAAACTTTTCCTTATCGTTGAATCACCTAAGAAAAAATTTTCATAGCAATCGAGTTATAATACTCTTTCTCATATGTATAACACAAGGAATAATAGAAAACCTCAACCTAATCGTGTCTCGTTACCATTGCCTAATCATATATTTCCTAGTGCTCCTCATTTACCATCGCATAGTGGCAAGTAGTATGATCTTGTTGAACAACTTAAGAATACTCCCTCTAAGATTTCCTTATGGGGTCTCATTCAAACTTCACCTAGTTACCACACCATGCTTCAAGAAACTTTGTAGCAAGTTCTAGTTCCCCCTAGTGCAAATCCAATTGATGTAACAACTTTCATTCATGGAATGAATGCAATTAATATCTATATTACCTTTCACCAAAATGAGTTACCTCCCTTGGAAGTGAGAAATAAAAATGAAGAATTCATGATAATAGCTATCCATAATATGGTAGGGATTAAGTGTGCCATTATTGATAATGGATCAACTCTTAATGTATGTAGTGTAACTCTTTTGGATAAAATTTTCATAGAAAAGTCACAAATTCAACCTAATTCCTTATCAATTTGAGGACTTGATAACATAGGAAAAAAACCGCTTGGAGTGACCACTTCACCTATTATAGTTGGAAAGGCTACCTTACAAACTCCTATTCATGTTATGCCTCATGATCTTTCCTATAACCTTATTTTGGGAAGACCTTGGCATCATGAGATGCATATTGTGCCTTCAACTCTTCACCACATAATAAAGTATGTTTACAATAATAAGGTGTACAAGTAGAAATCAATCTCGAGCCTGAAATTTACTTACAAGTAGAAAAAGGAACACCAAGTCCTCTAAATATATTAATTCCAACCTTTAATATAGAACCCCTAACAACTACACAACAAGAGATTGAAACAACATCAAAATTGTTGGAAGATGATTGGGGTTCGTTAGATTTCAAACCTTCATTGTTGGGAGAATACAAAATCAACAACAATGGTGAAGAAAAAAAAGGGAAAACAATAATGTCAACACAAGAAGAGCTTACATAAGGTGAATCTTCAACATGCAACAATTACACAACTGATTTTGACACAAACAATTATGAGCCACCAACGAATCCAAAAGAGATGAAGAAGCTTTATGGAAAAGGTTGTGAGCTTATGAAACAAATAGGTTATAGTGGAAAAGGATGTGGTGCTAGAGAACAAGGTATTTGCAACCCTATAGAGCCTCACATGAAAGAAAAGACTCATGGTCTTGGTTATTGTCCTTCACAATACATAAACAAGCCTTTGTTCAATATCAACATAATTTCAAAATATTCCTCTAAGACATCTTTAACAATAGTGCATCCTAAATTGATAGAAACTATTGGTACTGATTGTTATCCTTTGAAAGAAACAAATAAGACCTCAATAAATATTAATGTCATCATGCAAAACACTTACAATTCAAATTCAATAGATTTTACATCTTACTTTAAAGAAGAGAACAAAATCTCACAATCTGAAGAGTCTTGTGTAGGTATGACACCTTGTGATAAGCAAGAGACATGTTTTTCACAAAATTAAGCAATATCTACCATTGATCAATAGGGTATCTTGTCAAGACTCCTCCAAGATAATTTGATATCCCTCCCTCCAAGAACGTGAAATAAATTTTACTACAAGAATTCATTTTGTGCATATCATATAATTTATGGTCATGCTACTAATGAATGTAAGGCTTTAAGCGATAAAATTCAACATCTTAAGGAGTGTGGTGCTCTTCCTTGTGTTGAAGCACCGAGTTCCTCTAATTGATATTGATTTTTACACGAGCATGTTTTTTCGTCAATCATTTAAGCTCATCCTTGTCTTGCACTAAGTGGGGGCAAGGGGTTAGGTAGCCTTGTCCTTGTATACCACTTTTCATTGTATCTTCTAGATATTTGTCTACCTTCGATGTATATGTAAGAGAAATCTTGGGATGTGGACGATATGCCTTAATTTGGATCACATGTGATGTACTAAGTTAGACATTTTGGGGGCAACCTCTTCCCTTCTCATGATGTAGCTTATTGGAAACATATGACTTGGCATAGGTCTTTCCAAGTAAGCTCTCAAGTCTTGCTCTACTTTAAAGAAATTTCTCACAAAAATGGTGTTAGCAACCACTTTAAAGTGGGGGAATACATTAACACTCATGTTTCATTGTGTTATTTTCTTTCTTCTTGTGATGCATCCTTTTCTTGGTGGTTTCATTAGGCTTGATTTCCTCCAAGAGCATGATATTTCCTTGACTTGTCCTCTCTTGGAGAAATTAGGCACAATGTTCCCTAAGAAGAGACCTTACACAAACTAAGAACAATCCCTTTGAACATCTCTCTTTTTTATTGTATGGCATTTTTGTACCTTATTAAAGTCATGGAGGTATGGCTTTGATATGGTTCCTTAGGGCTCACCTACTGAATAACTAGCTTCACTAACCCTTATGAGCATGCATTTTACTTTTGTCCTTATCATAGTAATGGGGGTATGAATTTTATATGGATCTCTTGGGGCTCACCTAGTGAACAAATAGCTTCACTAGCCCTTGTGAGAATGCATTTTGTTTTTATAGTGGACATCGTGTTCCACTTGTAAACCCTTTTTGGACAAATAGCCTAGACCCTTTCCACAACATGTTGGACAACCAGTCGAAGCTTGGTTTGTTGCATTTTTCTTTTTTCTTTTTCTATCTTTGATGGTATATGCTTGCGATCTAGTTATGGCATCATATATCATTCACAAGTGTGTTCCTTTGTGCCTATGTTGGTCTGTCATAGGATCTTGATCTTGGGGGCTTGACCAATTTCTTGGTTAGTCATCCTATCTTACTAGCATTCACACATTTGAACCCCACTTGATTTTGTGTTTGACTACTTTAGTGTGAGTTTGAAACAATTTCATCCTCTCACTAAAGTGGGGGCTAAATGTAGTGTAGGAAAATGCATACCCTTACATTTTCACACTTTTTTGGGACCGCCTTGCTTTGTTTATCCTTATTTGTGTCTTAATTGGTCCTATTTGGCATCCACAAGCATAATGAACTATATATTTTTATGGTTAATCCCAATAAACACGAAAGGATAAATGATAATTTATTGATTCTGGTTGTCTGTTCTTGATTTTTGGACTGAGACTAAGACACCACCTAGGGTATCTTTGTCCCCCAAAGGTCTTGGGACCCTGATTTTAAACGAACCTTAAAAAACCCCGTTTTGGAGTTTGTGCCCTGAGTTTCAAGCCTCGGGACTAAGACTCCACCTAGGGTGTCTTAGTCCCCCTTAATTTATTTTTGGTATTTAATTTCAAATCTTGGCGAAATTTAGCCTCCTTTAATTAATGATTTCATATGTTAGCTTGTGGTGTAATTTTAGGATATTAAGCATGGATAAGTATAAATACAGGGTTCTTTCACTCATTTTCACCTAAGACTTTTTAGAGAGCATTCCTAATAGTGTAATTGGAGTTCACAAGAGAATTCAAGAGCGATTCATCAAACATTTGGATCCATCATCAAGATTCAAGAATCATGTCAAATATATTCTTACATCATGTGTGTTTTTGAGCTAACATTTGTGATGTAGGGTTTTGATTCAAATAAGAAATTCAAGTCAATATCTATCAAGAATTCATTCAATTCAAGATCTACATTCAAGCTAGCCACTTCACACAAGTTTGTAGATTTCGTGACAAGGGTTTGGTGAGTTACAACATAGAACTTTGTTCATTCATCATTTCCCTCCATTATTTAATTTTATTCCAAGCTTTAATTACCAACAAGGGGTTTGACCAAGGAAAACCCCCATTTACTAACAATCAACAAGTTTTCCTATCTTGCATGTTTATGTTTACAGATTTAGGTTGAATATCATTTGAAGTGCAAAGTCGCAAAGTTGTAAAGTAGCATTAAAAAGTTGTCATCTTCACAAAAAGTCACCTACAGGCCAGATCTGGAAGTTTCGAGATTTGATTTTGAGAAGATGGAGGTGCATACATTGAACATCAAGATCACATTTCAAATTTGTAGAAATTCAAATCGAGACTAAGTCAGCAGTAAGGGCATCTTAGTCCTCAAAGTGGTATTTTTTAGAGATTCTATTCTGGCATCTGAAGATTCTACATCTGCCCTGAAAAATAGCAGTGGGACTAAGACAATAGTAAGGGCATATTTGTCCTCCCTAGCATATTTTGACAACATTTTTGCATTTCTATAATCCTTATCACATTTCCAGACTGCCTAGGTGCATACATCCTAACTTGCTATTACTTAATTTTTCCATTTTCACTCATTATTTGGCTTGCATTACTAGGTTTTGTAAGTTAAATGTTAAGTTATCTTTTTCAAGCCTTTTCTTGTTGGTGAACCCTTCTAAGCCTAAGAAACCTCCCTAGGCATCCCTTGTTGAGAATTAACTCACCTTTGTGTTGATAGTCAATCCAATTTGGGATCCTAGGGCATCCTTGAATGATTAGTGGGAGAAAAGTGGTGTTCTATAAAGCACCCATTTTCCAATTAATTATGTATACATACATATATGTATGTATTTATATGTATGTTTATATATAATTATATACACAAACATATATATATGTGTGTATATATATGTATATATGATTGTATATATATACATATATATTTATATATATTTTTGTATATATATATGTGTATGCATATATATGTATATCTACCTATAAATGCATATGCATATGCATGTATGTATATATATATATATATATATGTCTACATGTATATGTGTGTGTGTGTGTGTGTGTGTGTGTGTGTGGGCGAAGGAATGAACCTATTATTTATGCATACATGTGTGAAACAAATAGTGAATAGTATTAGTTGTTGACACAAAGAAACTATATGGAAAATAGTTTCAAAAGTTGTTAGATAAAATTGGTGAATAATGTATATTGTATATAACCACATGTTAGATACATGTGTGATGCTCAAAACCATTTTATTTAGAAGCATGATACATTGTGTTTTCCAGTGGTCATTGATTTTTTAGGAATTTATGCGAAATGTTTATTGTTTGGTATCTTACCTCCATTATAGACATCAATGTACTACTACAACAATGTGGAGAGGTATGCTCTAAACTAGTTTATGCATTTTTGAATACTATAGCATGAGATGTGTAAGAAAGATAACATAATATTTACTGCACAATGACTGTTCTAATAGCTTTAACAATTACATCCACACTAAGTATGTAAAAAACTTCATTTCAAAAAAAATAAATCAATTGTATGTGCTTGAAGCTTAGGTTTTTCTACAACGCCATTCATTTCATAGGTTTTTGGAATTGTGTTTCATGTTTCTTTTCCCCATATATGATGCATCACATTTACATAGACTAAGTTATTTTATCTTTGGTTTAAGTTTTGTTTTGCTTCTATTCTTCTTGTTGTACCAAACACACTGCCACAATTTCCATCATCACTCATATGTTTACATGATAGAGACAATGTTTCTATTGGACCTCTATTATATTTGTGTCTCAGTCTATTTTCACATGACTTATAGTCATCATGATCCCTTGCATCATGAAGCATAGCCAAATCTATTCTCTATGGATATTTGTTACTTAATCCATAATTGATCAAATTCATCATCTATACCTAAGTGCATAAACTTAGTCCATAACTTAGTTAAATGTTTAATTAATCAACATTTTCCATTTTATATTTATAGTTATAGGGGATATTCATTGATACATAATTGATTGGTCACAATTTGATCTATACAAAGAATTAATTCTCTGATAGTTCAACTATTACATAGTGAGATGTATATGGAATAAATGTATATTTTTAATCTGCATTGGTTTTAGTGTATACATGTAAATAAAATCATGAAAAAATGCATCACATGGATTGGTTTTTACTTTCATTCAATAATAAATGAAAATCTCACATGGATTTATAATTTCTTAATTTTAGGATAAAAAATAAGTATTGACAGTTAAATATATTGATCAAATATCTAACTATTATTTTCGTTGTGTGGTTGATAAGCATGATAAATTTTCCTCTAGGTAAATTTCAATGTTATTTCCTTTTACAAGCTTAAAACTTCTACTTAATGCATTGCAATATATGTTTGTGACCTCGTCTTTGGATCAGTTTTGAAGTTGATTACATATAGAGAAAATAAAATTGCATAGGAATTTGCATCTGTGACAATGTCCACTAATGAGGAAGTAGAGATAAGCATTGAAAATGTCAACTAACATGTGAGTAACATTTTAATTATTTTTTCTTATATATTAATTTTTAAATGTTCCCTAAATCGTGTGAAGTATGGACATTAAGATTAAAGCTACAATGAACAATACAATATCTTTTCCCATTTTTTCTCATTTAGTCTTCTTATGCTTTTTACAAGATTATGGATATAATATTACAAATCTATAGTCTACCTAATGAGGCTTTGTACCTTTTTCAAATGCATGGATTCAATATTAGATTACAATATAGCTTTATTTGGGATCATATTTTGTGATTTGAATAAAATCCATATTTATTATGTGTTATGGACATATCCTTGTTAGATTTTCTCTAATGAAGTCAATGTGATCTGTGTGAAGTGCAATAAAGACTCTTTCAACTTTTATTTTAATCTTGGTTGGTTGTCAGTGAGTAGCTAAAAAATTTCGTTGCTTTTGCAATCATAGTTATAATAATGCTATATACTATGGGACATATTTCCCCTGCTTGCATGAATTTGGCCATTTGTGTTGCTTCTTAAAATGTTGGAAAATTGTGTCTCAAATTGGTAGCTAAAATCATGAGCATCAAAATCCTATTTTCTTGGAGTAATTTTTGAGTTTGCTAGCTACATATGTTAATTACCTTATAGAAATAAATTATTTCCTCTATTATCAAGGCACCTATCAATCTTAATAGTAAATAAAATCTATGTAAGCATGCATTCCAATCTCCAATTAGACATGTCAACTACTATCAACAATGTGACTTTCCCACCAGAGATATCCACAGTGATTTCTTGAACATGTGCATGATGTGCATGGATCAAGAAATAGACAAAGAATTATGTATATCTTGAATAGGTATAAAATTTTCAATGACTTTCAATGTTTGATGGACATAAAATTAATTTGGATTGAATGGAAAATTTTCCAAAAACCAGCCCAAACTCCCTTTTAATAAAATAATTCCAAAAACCATAGGATAAATTTAAGTGTCATGATTTCCAATGAGTGCATTGATATGAAATAGCATGTAAAAAACATTAGTCTTCATAATAGTAATTTTTAGAAACACCACGAGAAATTATGAAAAATATTTGTGACACCCAAAACATGGTTAAAACAACACAAGTGCTTTAAAATGATGCAAATATATTTGTTATAGTATACATATGAATAGGATGGTTATAAAGTGTCTCAACAAACACAAATTATACATCAAAATATTTTTTCAGTTATTTAGAACTAATTTTCGTTTGATAGATTTAAGTGTAGTTGACATGTATGTTTGACAAAGAAAAGATTAGGTCCATTGTTTGTGATGACTAACACAAAAGTCAACATCAATGGATTATGGTGTTAAGTCTTTAACTGAGTAGCAAAGATTAAGTCATAAAAAAAATCAATGATAGGGAGTGAGAGGGATTAAATTGTTACATGGACATAGAAGTAAAATATAAAATGATGGTGTAACAGATGTAACAACTTACAAACACCTCCTTTTTAGCTTCCAATAAACACAAATATTTTATTTTTAATATTTATGTTCTTTGCTATTGTTGAATGTTTTTATGGCTTAATGTCTAAGAAAATCTTTAGACTCATACAAACAGACAACTATATTTCCAATAGGAACAATTATCATTTTCATCTAATAGATTGAAGTGCAGCTAGCATGCATGCATGCATGAAGAGAAACACTTACTTCCATTCTTAATCATGGCTAGTAGAGAAGTTGACATTAATGAATTATGGTGTTAAGTCTTTAACTCAACAATAGAGACTAACCCATAAAATCAGTTAAAGATAGCGAAGAATAGAAGTTAACCCATAAAATGCAGACAATAAAAAAAAATAGACAAAAAATTACCAAATGATGAAATGATTTTATATTGAGACATTTTTCTTTTATTTAGACATGATTTTCATTTTCATTTAATAAATTGAAATGAAGTTTGCATGCATGCAGAGGAAAGATTAGTTTCATTCCTAATTAATGAAATGAAGAGAAAAGATAGAAGATTATGAATCTAATTTGAAAGAAGAACTACATGTCCCCAACAAAAAAACATTGCATATTGATGAAATATTACATATTTTACAGTGACAAGTTTTGCATTTATCTAGATCTAATTTTTATTTCATAGATTGAACTACAATTGACATGCATGCATAGCTGACAATAGATTAGTTGCATTGTTAATGGTGGTCAACATAGAACTCAATGTTTATGAATTATTGTGCACAACATCTTTAAATGGACAACAAACGTCAACCGATAAAAGAATTCAATGATAAAGATCAACTGAGATTAACCCATTAGAGGGAGATAAAAAAAGGAAATGACAGTGTAAAAGATATAGGAACTTTCAAACTCAAGAGAAATAGTTTTCACTCTCATCGAACAATCCGAGCAAATGATTAGACAATGAAGAAAAGATAATGTAAAAGATATATTAAATTACAAATGTCTGATTTTTTAATAGATTTCATTTTCATTAAATAATTTGTGGAAATGATTAGACAATGCAAATAATTCTTTGCTCAACAATCATAAAACTTAAGTGCATAATCTATTAATGTCGACTGCACTTTAATCCACTAACAATAAATTAAAATTAGGGACTAGGGAGTTCTAAATTTCCTTGTTAAAACACCACACATTGAGAGGAATATTTGGTGCCAAGACACGACTATATCAAAGAACATTACAAAGCCATGAAATATTTGCAATAGAAATAAAAAATTGTAAATTGACGAAATGATTTAATATGGAGATATTTTGTACTCACCTAGGCCTAATTTTCATTTTCATTTAATAGATTGAAGCACACTTGGCATGCAAGCATGCAAAGAAAATATTACTTCTAGTCTTTATCGTGTTTAGAAGGAATATGACATTAATAAATTATGGTGTTAAGTCTTTTAGTCAAGAATAGAGACTAATTCATAAAATCACTCAAAGATAGGGAAGAGTAGACATTTACCCACAAAATGCACATATCAACAAACAATAGACATTAACCCATAAAATGACATTGTAAAAGATAGAGGAACTTACAAATGGCTCATTTTTTGCTTCCAATATGATAGATATAAACCCTCTCAATAATTTTTTACATTTTTACAATGGTTTAATCTTTGTTGTTCCTTATCAATCAGTGTTTGGATTAATATTTTTTTTGCAATTGCGTCATTGGATTTTGATATTTTGGTCATCATTTTGTATTTTTCCAATCCAAATTAATTGTCTATTCATGAAACAGTGATGGAAACTAAAGGATGTCTATCTGTTCAAGATATGCTTGACTTACCATAGATGTTTTGATGCATGTGCATCATGCATGCAATCTGAGAAAATGAATAAACAACACAAATAATACTTTTCTTGACAAACTTAAAACTTCACTCCATAAGCCACTAATGATGCCCACATTTCAGTCTACTCACAATAAATGAAAATTCACAAATAGTAAATGAAAATGTACTACTTAAAATGCCACATGTCACCAGAAATAGTAGGTGCCAAGACATGCCTATACCAAAAAAATTTACAAAGTCATGAAATATTTCCAATAGCAAAGTTCGTTATGATAATTAAATAAATTACGAAATGACAAAACCACGATGACAATACTAATAGCAAATGAAAAATTACAAAAAAAACAATAATTTTCTTTTAATAAATTAGTCCCTTAAACATTAGCATAGGTACATATATTTTACCAAAATTATTTTTGACACACACACTAATAAGCATCAACACAAATAAAACATTATACAAAAGAACGAGGAAAAAAAACCAACGACCAATGAGAAAATTACAAAAAAGGCCAAAATTCGCTACGCAAAAATAATCCCACAGAGTATAGTGAAAATCTCATTGTTTCATAGAAAATTGCAATAGACTTATGCATTACTAAAGAGTTGTTTCTATACACATCTTCACTCTAAATGTTTTTGTGGATAGGTGGCATTTTTCATAGTATTTCAAATTCCTTGTCTAAAACTAGTGCTAAAGTTAAGCGTTGGAAATTGGAATGCATTGTTATAGAAAATTTCTATTTATTATTAAGATTGATAGGTGCCTTGTTCTTCTCAAGTGGCAATCATTACTCAAACCATTTGTTGCATAGTGACTACATAGGAGATAAATTTTATAACATGCTATGGTCTAAATTTGTAAGTTCACTCTATTTTTTTTTCTTATTTTATACAATCGACCTATCCTTCCTGCAAGAAAATTATTCTGGTTAAATATAGAAAATATACTAGATTACTATTATAGTCATGCAACAAGCCTATTTTCCTCTGCTATTCTTTGCAACTATACCCTTTTTGCACTTCATGGTCAAAAAGTAGAGACTATAGAAATTGGATAGCTTCACAAAATTGGAAACCTCTATGGTTATGTAGTCATCAATTTTGGTCACTACTACTCTATTTGAGTTACTAGCAATCAGTCACCAAAGTCTATATTAGAAATCTATGCTTATGTTTTTAATTGTACCAAGGAAAAGTATAATTTTGTCAATAAAATTTTAATGAAAGAAATTGGCAAAGCATAGTTTCCATGGACCTTGAAACACTATTGCTAATTAGATGTTGAGGTAGTGGAATTTCCTTGGACATTGCAAAGTTGCTCCTCCTTAGGACTTGAGAGAACAAAATTTTCTTGCATATTGCATTTCATAATTTCCCTTCCCACAACACATAGACATGGAATAATATTCCTTTCTTCTTCAACGTTGCAAATTGTCCATTAGTTTATTGGACCAAATAGATAAACCATAATACCCTTCTATTTGGAAAAGTTTTTGTTGTTTACATAAAGATAGTGCATAATTTTGTTAGAAGTTCCAAGATTGCAACCGCATTAATAAATACATGTATATGTATATGTATGCACGTGTATATGTATATATATGCATATGTCTATGTGAATGCATATATATATCTAGGCTCAAACCATACATGGAGTTGAAGAGTATAACAAGATTACTACCAAAATTGATCAATTTATTTGATTACACCTAGTTTCCTTGCATTTTCTGAATTCATTTATCATCTCTAGATTTATTTGGTTTTTTTTTGTAGATTCGAGACTACATGGGATTTCCAATTCCATGATATCATGCCACATTTTGCATTATTGTTGATCAATGCGAGTAATACATAATCATGGATGTTTCTCTTTTTCCTATTTTCAAATACCCACTTCCCTGCTCAATAGTCCTAAAACAAGTTTCATTTAGCCACATGAATTGATATTAAGAATTTATTCTTGCATTGTACGGATTTTTCTATCTCAGATAGAATCAATGAAAGGATTCTCTCCTCTATGGAGAACACAGTTGTGGGTTGTTTTCTCTCTTTCCGTCCCACTGTGGATATGGTCTGAAGATGGTCTACTGCTAAATGGTGCATCAAAGGAAGTGTGGAGATTTGTGCAATTTCAGGTGGTCTCTTTCTTTTCAAGTTCATGGCCTTGGAAGACTTGGTTGCAGTTCTCTCTTTTGGGCCTTGGTTTTATGGAAAGCACAGTTTGGCATTATGTCACAAGAAGCTGGGATTTGACCTTGCAATGGATATAAATAAATTGTCACTGGTCTGGGTTCATTTTCTTGGGTTTCCCTTGGAATTTGGGATGAATCCATCTTCAAAAAAATTGGGGATTCCTTGGGATAGTTCATTACTTCAAACTCCATCACTAGATCCAAATCTAGGTTAGTGTTTTCCCACTTTTGTGTGAATATTAGTTTGAATAAGACACTTCCTAACTCTGTGAAGTTGTGCTCTAAGTTTGGTACCTGGGTCCAACCTGTGTGCTATGAAAATGTTATTGTTTATTGTCAGAAGTGTGCTAAACCTAGCTACCTTATCTCTGACTGTAAATCTTCCTTTAATTGGGAGCCTAACCCATGAGTCTCTACTACAAATTCTCACCCTCCTTTGGAAAATGTGGTTCCGAAGGATAGTGACTCTCCAACCAAGTCTGCCTTGCCAGTTTTGGTTGAATTCCCAATCTCTAGGGATCCTCTTAGTGGGATGGAGATTTCTATTGTTGATCCAACTTCAAGCCTTCTTGTTCCTATGCTAACTATGAATGAGGTAGTTGATAATATTTTGGATTTCGATGCTCTATCCTTTGGCCTGGATCTTGGGGGGGATGAGTTAGTAGGAGGCTCCCTATTGGAGGTGGGCTCTGTTGGGACTAGTGAGACTATGGGTGAAGAGGGTGAAATTTTGGAGGATGAGGGTTCTGGAGTTATTGAAGAAATAAATTTTAGTTCAAAGGGATTGATTGAAGAGAAAGTTGTAGAAGAGGATAAATGGGTAACCCCAAAGAAAAGAGGGACGAAGAAGAAGGCAGATGTGGAAGGTCACTCCAAACATGGTAGACCCAGCCAAAGACAAGCTAGGTTGAGAGGGACTGCAAATGAGATAGCCATTGGTAAACATAGGGCATTGGAAGTGTCCTCCAAGAAAAGTAAAAAATGAAGGTCATGTCATGGAATGTGTGAGGGCTGGACAATTCGCATAAGTAGCTAGCTCTAAAGAACTATGTTTTAAAACATAAGATTGATGTGTTAATTTTATAGGAAACCAAGATGAAGAAAGCTAATTTTGATAATATTGCTAAGTATTTATGGCTAGGGATCAGTTACTCCTATAGTGATGTTGAAGGGGCATTGAGTGGTCATCTTGTGCTATGGAACCCCTCTAGGTTTAATGGCTCTGAACTATTTTGTTGTCAAAGTAGTGTGGGAGTTTCCTTTTCCTACTCGGGTGGCTCTTGGTTGCTTATCAATGTCTATGCTCCCAACTAGAGAAATTATAGGAATTCCTTATGGCAAGTTCTTTTTGGTCGGGTTAAAAACAATAGCGGTTCTCATTGGTTGGTGGTTGGGGACCTCAACTCCTCCTTATATCCTTCGAAGAAAAGTGGTGGTCTGGTGGATTATTCTGATAGCATGGATGATCTAGCTAACTTCTTGAGTTCTACTAGCCTGATTGACATTCACTTATTGGTCCAAGATTATACTTGGACCAACACCCATCTTGGGGAGAACTTAATTCAAGTAAGATTAGATAGGTTCCTTTTAACCAATAATTATAATAGCCTGATCAGTTCCAATCTTCGGGCTTTTCCCAGGACAATTTCAGATCACAATCCTCTGCTACTGATCTCAAATGACCTTTCTACTATTAGAGCGTTCCCTTTCTAGTTTGAGATAATTTGGAATTCCCACCCTAACTTCAAGAACAAAATTGTTGAATGGTGGAATATTCCTACTCCTGGCTCACCCATGTTTAAGATATTTTTCAAACTTAAACATATCAAATGTATGGTGAAAGGCTGGAACAAAAGAGTTTTTGGGGATGTTTTCTAGAAAAAAGAGTTGTTGGGGATAGATTGAAATCAAAAGAAAATGGAGGAGGGGTATGTCAGTCTATCTACTTGTAACCAAAAAAAAGAGAGTTGGAGAGAGTGGGAGAAAATTCTAAGGAAAGAGGAAATATTTTGGAAACAAAAATTCAGGGTCTAATGGCTAAAAGAAGGTGACAGTAATACCTCTTTTTTTCATGTTTCTACCATTAAACATAAGAAAAGGAATCAGATAAATAAATTGCATAATGATGAGGGGATTGTGCTCAATACACCCACCTAGATCAGTCTCTTGGCTATAGATTATTTTTCAGATGGCTTATTCGACTCTTGTTGAGGCTCCTAATCTGGCTCTGGACGGCCTTCTACTTGACCCTCTCCCAACCATCATTACTTAGAATGATAGTCTTGGGACCCTCAGTGATGTCACTCTTGAGGAGGTCAGGTTGGCTAGTTTTAGTATGGTGGCTTACAAAGCGCCTAGCCCAAAAGGTTTTCCTCGAGCATTCTTTTAGATCTTTTGGGAGTTTTTTGGTGAGGACCTCATCTTAGTAGCTCATGATTTTTTCAAATCTAGTAATATTCTAAAAAAATTGAACCACACCTTCATAGCCTTAATTCCCAAGATTGTTGATCCCTAGTCTATGACTGATTTTTGTCCCATCAGTCTTTGTAATACCTTTTATAAAATCGTCTCTAAAATTATGGTGAACCACATCAAACCTCTCCTTGAAAAAATTATCAGCCCCACTCAAAAAGTGTTTGTGCCTGGTCATCATATCCTTGATGCTAAAATTACCACCCATGAATTTCTCCATTCCATGGATAGATGCAACTATGCTGGTATGACTCTTAAATTAAATATTTCAAAAGCCTATGATAAGGTGATTTGGGATTTTATCCCTAAAGTCTTAGCTAAGTTTGGGTTTGACCAATCTATGGTCAAACTCATAATGAAATGTGTTACTATGATAAAGTACTATGTTTTAGTTAATGGGACTCCTTTCGGGTTCTTCTTTGTTGGGAGAGGTATCAGATAGGGTGACCCCCTTTCACCCTATTTATTTATCATGATTGTGGATGTCTTGAGTAGGAACTTTTCTAATTTGTTGTTGGAAGGGTCTATTAAGGGAATCAAGGCTACCTTTTCCTTAGATCTAATTGTGATCCAACAATTTATGGGTGATACTTTCCTCTTTGGGAAAGCCTATGTGATTGAAGCCAAGTTATGGAAAAAAATTCTTAACAACTACGGTACTTGTTATGGTCAATGCATTAACTATAATAAAAGTATGATTTACCTCTTCAATAACACTCCTAACCTGCAAGCTCGGGTGACTATTGTTCTAGGATGTATGAGTGGTTCTCTTCCTTTGGTTTATCTTAGTTTAGCCATTACTATCAAGGAAGTCACTCCTGACTTTTGGAATTCAGTCCTTGAAAAGATCCAAAGAAAATTGGCTGGGTGGAAAGGCTCCATCCTTAGCCATGCTGGTAAACTACAACTCCTATCTACTGCTTTTTAGGGTATCCTTGTCTACTTCCTCTCCATATTCAAGATCCCTGGATATGTAGCTGAGAAATTTGAGAAAATTCAAAGGAATTTCCTCTGGTTTGGGACCGAGGAAAAGAAGAAATTTTCTTAGGTTAAATGGGACAAATTCTTTCAACCTAAACATTCCGGTTGGCTTGGTATTAGGATTGTCTCTAATACCAATAAGGATTTGATGGCCAAAGTGGGTTGGGAAAAACTGAGGAATAGAAAGGATTGGTGCAAGATTATAAATGTTAAGTATCTTCAAAAAAGACCTTTGGTTGAGTGTCTCTCGGAGGTTCACCCTTTGGGTTCTTTGGCCTAGAGGAGCATTTGCAGCCTTTAGGGTTTTCTTAGGACTAGGATGAAATGGAAGATTGGTAATGGTAACAAAATTAGATTTTGGGAGAACCCCTAGTTACTTGATACCCCTCTGGAAAAATCTAAACTTAGAAATATTATAAGGTTGGCACATTGGTTCTTTGGTGTTCATAGTAGTGATTACCTCCTTGGACCACATGGTGCTAGGAAGTGGCAGGTTTTGGCCCTTTGCTATCCTTTATCCCATAATTTGATCCTCCTTGCCAAGTCCCTGAAGGAGTTGCTCTCCCTTACTAGACTTCCTTCAACCAACTTGGGGGATGAATTCTTCTAAACTCATGATAAGCAAGGAGATCTTTTAGCTAAATCAGCTTACAATATGTTGACGGACAAGGGTGTTATCCTTGACCTTTGGAAGATGGTTTGGAATCGACACATGATATCGAAAGTTAACTTCTTTTGGTGGACTTCTTGCCATAAAAATATTCTTACTTAGGAAAATTTGAATAAAAGGGGATTCTAGATCCCCAACATATGTTTTTTATGCAAGTGCAATGAAGAATCGATAGACAACTTCCTATTACACTACCCGTTTGTTGTTGACATGCGAGAGCTGGCTATAGAATGTTTGGTAATTCAATGGACTATGTGTAAGGATATTAAATCCTTTATATTGAGCTAGACTAGACCCTTCATCCACCCCTTACCTTGTGAAATTATGAACCAGGTTCCCCCCATTATCTGTTGGTGCTTATGGAAAGAGAGAAACAATAGGATTTTCAGGAACATTGAGATGAGTCTATGAGAGGTTTTTGGTATTGGTTCTCAGCTCATTGCAGAAAATATTTCACTCTTCAAAGGGAAAACCCCAGACAAAGGTCTGACTGAGGGGGAAATCATTATGGAAAAATCTTGGCATCAAAACCTCGATGCAAGATCCTATGACAATTCTAGATCCCTGGTTAGAAGAAACACTATCTGGAAGCCTCCACATAGTGGTTGGTATAAACTTAATTTTGAAGGGGAGGCCAAAGGCAACGTGAGAAGAGCTAGCATAGGAGGTATTATCACAGATTGCAAAGAAAGTTTTGTGGTTGGTTACTCTATGGGGATTGGTATCCAATCTTCTATGATTGTGAAAGCTAGAGCACTGCTAAAGGGCTTACAATTAGTTGTTTCTTTGGGGATTAAGATCCTTCACATAGAAGGTGATTCTAAGTCTATTATTGATGTTGTTAACTTTGGCAGGTTACTCGAGTGGAGTACTAAAGACATCCTACTAGACATAAGACTCTTCATGTCTAAGTTGAATTTGAAGATTACTACCCACATTTATTGGGAGGGAAACCAAGTGGTTGATGCCTTAGCCAACTTTGGCACATATTGCAAACTCTCTAAGTGCTAGCGTAATTTGGGGAACCTACTGCCAAATATTCGAGGTCTAATCCTATAGGAGCAAAGACCTTACTTGATCAATGATAATATCTAATCATGCATTTTTATGGGCTTTATGGGGGGTCCACATGCTTGTCTTATGGGTTATGAGGACGGATGTAAATGTTGAGGTGTCCTATGTAACAACCCTCCATTTTGCTTTATGGATTGGACATTGTGTCCTTGTCTTATTTTGTTTATGTTACTGGATACTCAGATACTTTATCTTGTGTGTGTATTGGATCACCATTTATTGAGCGATAGACTATTTTATGTGATGTGATTTGGTTTATCTGATGATTTATGTTACATGCTTTAATGGTGTAATGATGTTAGTTGATATAACATGTTAGTGCTTAGGAGAATAATCGATGTATTGTGGAAGTGTCAGTTTTGTTGAGTGTATTGGTGAAGAGGATAGATTCACATCACTCACTTGTGATTTCCTCTTCACGGTGTGTATTTTATGGTGTTATATTTTATGATGTTGGTTACTATGTTTTCAGGATTGCAGGTATATAACACCGACTCCACCTGATTTCAAAGGTCTGAGCGTGTCGATTCAACAGTTAAGTTGAAGGGAGATAGTAGCTAGGTAACATGTGTCAGGTCTACACCCTAGCCATAGTGTGTCGTCAGTCGTCTGTGTCGAGTCATTGTTTGCCTTGCTTTAATGTTATCTAATTCTGAAAGATTCTTGTTTTGGGAATAGATAGTTTGAATAATTGCATTATATCTTGTTGATGATTATTTAATTTAAATTATGCAATGTGGATAAAAGTTTATATTTAAATTAATTAATTATATTTAATTTATTTAATTGATTAAATTTAATCCAAGGGGGTTGGATTTAGTTATTAAATAATTAAATTAATTAATTAAATGTGATGCAAGAAAATCAAAAGAAATAAAAGAATTAAAATTAACTTGGAATTTAATTTCAATTTGTGGAAATTTAATTATTTTGGAATTTCATTTCAATTAAGTTGGAATTTAATTAGAAATTGAAATTGGATTTTAAAAGCAAAGTTGGTTTTCAATTTTTGGAGTTAATTGATATTTAGATATTTTAAATTTGAGATTTGCATGCAAAATCAGATTTGGTTGTACAAGATATTTTCAATTAGGCATGCATGTGTGAGTTTAATTTAGGAATTAAGAATTGGTTGCAAAATGGATGGATAGAGAGAATTTGGAAGGGGGAAAGAGGAGGGTTTGAGGAAATTCTTGGCTGTAGATTTATTGATAGTTATTCTAGAAATATTTGTGGTGTTTGTGGATTGTCTTGTTGGTTGGAATCATTGGGTTGTTGGATAGAAGCTTTGGAGGAAGCTTTGCATCAAAATTTTCATTACCTGTAGCTTCTTGAATCAAGTTTTCTTCTATGTTTATGTTTTGTTCTTTGAATGCTTTCAAAATTGTAGGGATTAATCAATTTGTTGTTAAATCTATTGAAAAAATGAATTTGTGAATAGAAGAAAGAAATTAATTAATTAATTTAAAGCTTTTGTGATTTGGGAAATTGTGAAAACCTCTGTAGAATTTAGTTTATTTGAGGAAATGGATTGTTTTGCTATTTGATTCAAATCTAGAAGTTGAACAATACATTTAGATTGTTTTAGGAAATTTAAACCTCTGTGGGAAAACAAATTTGTTTTGAAAAAACTTCTGGTTTTAATTTAGATCCATTTGATTTTATTATTCTTCTAATTGTTCATGAATTCGAGAAAATGGTTTAAAAAAAATAGTTTTAAAGCTTCTTTCAAATTTGGTTTTTCTAGAAAATCTCCTCAATCTGACTTATAGTTGAAATTCTGGATATATATATATACTTTGTTAAATATACATATACATATGATATATATATATATATATATTTAATTTTTCTGTTGAAAATTTATTTTTAACCATGTGACGCCGTCCGTACAACGCTTTGGATTTTGGGGAAATCACGGAATTTAATAAAAATAAAAATTAAAAAAAAAGCGAATTTCATTCACTGTGTATTCTTTAAGTTTGTTGGGCGTTGGTACGGGGGTTGGGGAGGATCTACCTCCCCACAACCGCCCCCATATGGGAGTGACTGTGTGGAGGGAGACCCCCTCCACACCACCTCTTGCCCATTCCCGTGGGAGTATGGGGAGCGGCGGAAGTATAACCGTGCCCCTCTCCCTTTCCTCATAATTTTTTAAAAATTGAAACCCTTGAATATGATAGGTGCGGCTGAGCAATTCACCTCGATTTCAGTGCATTTAAAATGGATATGTGTCAGATATATTTAATAAATGTATATTTATATTTTATAAATGTATAAATGTATATTTGTAATTATATTAAACATAAATTTGTAAATATATATATTTTATATAAATATATATATTTTATAATTAGATTATTTTATTTTTTAAAAAGGGTAATATGTTTTTATGATTGATTAGAATTGATGAAATTAAACTATAGTTGGATTAATGTTGATATGGATTACTTGTGCAATTAAATTTATAGATAAAGATGTATATTGGATGTGTCTTATTAAATAATTAATTGCATGCAATGAAAGAAATAAAAAAATAATAATTGATGAATACGTTGAGATATATATATTACATGCAATATATACATTGGAATGTATATTTATTGGTTTGAGTAATTGGATGCATGCAATGAAAATTTTGGAAGGGTAAATCAATAGATGAAATGGACATAGTGTGTAGTTGGAAAATTAGAAGAAATATAGGATTTGGTTGGGTGATTGAAAAGAATTACTTATAGAGGACTTAAGTTGGTTTTTAAAGAAAATGTTGATTTCGATTTAAGTTGTTTAAATTAATATTTCTTATAATTGTAGATTGAAGACACTTATTTAATTATTTCAATTATTTTGAAAGAGAAAAAGTTTTATATTATTTGAATAGGGATTTTAAAAGTTAAGGTTGAATGCATGGTTAAATTGTTAATGAAAAGGATATTTTAAGATATTTTGATACATTGAAGGTATTACATGTTTTAAATAGGAAATTGAAAAGAAATATAGGTTTTGGGTAGAAAATTGAAAATGGTATTTGCAATTATTTTATATTGTATTAAAAGTAAATTAGGAAATAATTATATTGAAGAGGAAAATATTTATTTTATTTTATTTAGAGCAATTTAATCGTTGTGATTGAAATATTTAAGGGATATGGATTTAGAATATCCAAAAGTAGTGATTCCCTCATGATTGCCTTTTAGATTTATTTTCCTCGTATTTTGCAAAGGGTTGTGAGTTTAAAATTATTTAAATTCCCTATTATGAAAATGGAAAATGGGCATATGGTTATTTGAGTAAACCCTATTATTGTTCCTTTGCCTTTGTAAACATTACCTATTGCTTGAGTTTGGATTTAGGAAATCCAGATATTAGATTTGATTAATGACTTGATTGCTTTTGTAGCTATGTCACCATGTTATATTTTGGGATGTGGGATTTTGTGTTAGTCCAATTTGTAAGTCTTCCAGAGAACCTTAGAGGATCTAAGAGGGTTGTCAATTTCCTTATGTCAACCAATTGCTTGTCCCTTGGGTAGTGCATGGTGTCTTTTCAGTATTTACCTGGTTTCCACAAACGGGGTTGTTTTGTACCTCCTGTGAAAGGAGTGGACTATGTGTTTGTTGCCTCCAAGATATTGGAGTGTGTTCTATTATTTGTTCCTCCTTGTGATGGAGTGGTTTTGATACCTAGGTTGTATGCACTTGTGAGTCCCTTGGTGATTAGTTTGGTTGTGTGTTATCGAATAGAAGAGTGGCTTCCATTAGGGGCCAGAGCCCGAAAGAGGTAGGATTTGGGTAACCTATGGAAGTGAGTTTAATCAAGTGATAACTAAAATTGAAATGAATATTTGGGGAGTACTACACACTAAAAAGATAAGTTCTAGATTCACTCATAGTCAAGTGCTAGTTAAGGCTTGGAATGAGTGGAAAGACCTGAAATGTCATAGTCATCTATCTTGTCTTTATGAGAGGTATTTGATTCTGCATTAGCTAGTATGAGGGCCGAGGGTCGGTAGAGGCCACCAAGATCACCGGAGCCTATGAAGATCTGCAAAGGTAACTCATTATGAGTTGTGTGATGACACTCTGTCTAGGACAACTGTTGTTAGTATTTATGTTATGTGAATGGTTCTCTGAACATACTTGATCTATTTTATGTCTAGAAGCAATGTGACCTATGTCAGTGATGTGAGAGTTGTCCTTATGTTGTATTTATATTGTACTTATGTTGTACTTTTGTTTAGTTGAGTCAATATGAGTCTGCCTTCAGTTAGAGGTTGTAGATCTTTGTCCATGTTTCTTTGTTACTATCTCCTAGCATGGGGGGTGGGCCTTCGGGTACCACTTGGTTGGGTGGAACATGCACCATACACCGTTGGGTCCCCATTTATCTTCAGTACCTGGTGGCGAGACATCCAGTTGGACAGCTTGTGGTTCTTGTGTTATTCTTGCATTGTAATATTTCAGATTGTATAAGTTATTTTATTCCTCTTTTGTTTAAGAGATGAGATTTTATAATTGTAACTCTTATGTACTATTGCCTCATTCTAGGAATGAGTGATGTAACCATTGGATTAAGTAAATGAAAATGAAATTGTATCTTGGATGTATATTTTATTATGTTATGTGTATGATGCTTTTTTCATAAAGTATTAAATGCTATGGTTTATGTATTATGTATGTGTGGGTTAAGTAATCCCAACCTTGTAGCCTTAGAGGTTGTTGTTTATTAGTAAGTGAATGTGTATGTTAATTGCACTTTAAAGAAAAGAAAAAAATTGTTTCGCTTATGTCACTAATTACAACTTCCTTTAGGATTACTTGGTGGGGTATTACACATGTTATCAGATCCTAGGTTTAAACACTAGGTGCTCTAGGATTATGATGTACTCATTAAGCTTAGTTGCATAGGTTTTCAAGTGTACCTTATCTTATACCTTTTTTGTGTCTTTGTAGGAGTATGCCTCCTAGACGCGGACGAGGGAGAGGATGTGGACATGGCTGGGTAGGCGGTGGAGAGGAGAGTCAATATGACTCGCCACCTCATGTGCCACATATACCTGAGCAGGAGGAGCATCAGGCCTCACTGAATGGACGAGGGGACGATGGTAGAAATTTTGATCCTCCAGGGGTCGAAGTTGCACGTAGGACTCTTGAGGAGGCTTTGGCATTCCTAGGTCTGAGATAGGCAGTACCCGAGGTTAACCCTATTGTTAGGACAGTTACAGCTCAGTCGAATATGTTAGTAGTGTCCTATATGAGAGATTTGATTCGGTCACAACCACCTAAGTTTGACGAAATCGACACTGGTTTAGAGGCCGAGACTTGGCTGATAGGTCTTGATCGATGTTTTTCTATGCATCCATTTGATAGTAATACTAAAGCATGGTGCACTGTTATGCACCTACAGGGGTTTGCGACCACTTGGTGGAGAATTGAGGAGCAAAAGCTCCACATTCACATGAGTTCTGTGACTCGGGAGATATTCCTTGAGCGGTTTAGAGCCCGTTTTCTTTCTGACCTTTGGCGTCAGCGCAGGGGTGATGAGTTCCATGCCCTACTACCATCCTCGATGCGGTCAAATATCTCATGATGCAGACACATGAAGTGTTCGGTATTGTGTCCAGTAACTTTATGGTATTTATAATACGTGGTATCTTCATACCAACTAGGGTATGGTTCTCTAATCGGTTTAGAAGTAGGCAAGGTAAGGATATTAACCTTCACCAACTTCTACAAGATGGAAGAATAAGATTCTGATAGCTTTGTAAAATTTTGGTCACATCTGAGGCTGTTGTTGTCCACAACAGATACTACATTCGCAAAGGATTTTCCTCTTCCTGAGATTTACATGATGGATCTTCCCTCAGAATGGGAGCATGAGGAGGAACCCCCAAACTAAACCACCATTTTCTGGTATTAGAGCCACACACAGATGTGTGAAAGAGGGATACTTCATGAGGGCGAACTTCTCTTATCAATGTCTCTATAAATTCCCCATGAAGACGTTTTGCACATCTAAGTTGGGTAATGGGTACAAGATTTGTGAGAAGAGCGCTTGATACCACACTATAAATATGTAACCTTTTCATTGTTTGCTTGTTTGCATCGAAAAAGGTCTCAGAAGGTCATATTTGGTTTGATATTGGCTTGGAACTACCGTAAGAACTGGTTCACAAGCTGATCGAATGTGAAGATGGAATTATCAAGCAAAGAACAATAAAAATCTAGTGTTATATCTTTGTGAGATTGGGGAAACAGTTTAGCCATTAATGCATCATGATGGAAGAAATCCATGCATAAGGCGTTAAACGTAGACACGTGCATTTGTGGGTCCCCTTTATCACAATATCTCTCAAATTTGGGGATCCCCATCCCTAGCGGGAATGGGGTGTTTAGAATAGCCACCGACAATGAGCTATGTCAAGAGAAAGGTTGAAAGATAGGTTGAGCCAAGGCCTGGGACAAGTTGGCCATTTGATTCTGCATCTTCCCCATATTTTAAAGAAGAGTATTTAGGATAGGGTCATTAGAAGACAAAGAACCACTAGAACCAATTCTAGATCCACCGTCGAAACCGCCACCAATGCCACCGCCACTGGTGTGGCCTCCGTCGGTGCCACCATTGTGACCATTGCTAGAGCCACCAATAATTCCACCACCACTGGTGTGACTTCCGTTGAAGCCACTACCAGAGCCGAAGCCACCACCGGGACTTCCACTGGCACCGCCTCTGCCAATGCCACCTCCACTTTCAAAGTTCCCACCGCCAAAGCCTCTGCCCATCATTCCACCTAATCCTCCACCACCAAAGGCAGAAGAAGGGGTGAAATGGAAACCCAAAGGGTTTTTGTTTACTTTGATAGTGTTTAAGATTTCAGAAGTACAGGGTATATTGATTGAGGAGACCGTGTCAGCCATGTACATAGATGTAGGAGGCATCAACATCTCTAGTTGCCTCTTTCATTCCTCGAAGAGGCTACCTCGTATCGTGCGAACAAGACTTGAGGGGGAACATGCTTCGACCAGACCCATAAGACTAGCCAAGAGTTCTACACTTGTCCGGTCTTTTTCCACCATGTACTTTATTTCAGCGATCACCTTAGCATCCCTAACCAACTTTGGGGTGCCTTCCAAGTGGTTTTCTAATGGACCTAAACCCTTACCTAGACTAACAATGTATTCAAAAGGGATACAAATGGCCTCATTCTCACCCACGGATGATGAGGTTGGTGACGTAGGAAGATTAGGGATGTGATCAGTTTTATCAAGAAATCTAGATTCACCTCACACTATGTGCTCCTATGTAGAAAGACCAACTATAGATCTGGAGAAAAGGTCGGTAGTGAAACTAGAGGAGACCTTCATTTTTTCCGTCAGAAGATGTCGTAGACTTCTTCTAACAATATTTCAAGAGGTCATGGACTATGTCATGAATCTCATAAAATTTCACAGCTCACAAGGGTAGGATGACCAAAGGATATAAGAGAAAAAGTTTCAAACACCGACAAAGGGATAGACGTTGGTTCACGTCGAGTTCACCAAAAATGTGAGAGAGGGGGACAACCCATTGCAAGACCCCATGTCATGAAAGGTCAAGAGTGGAAACTCTTCCCTAACCCACCTCAATTTAAAGGGAAGTTAGGATGATGAGGATGATGAACCCTTCGATCACTCTACAATCTGAATGTAGGAAGGGGGCTAGGTGAGTCGGCCCTTTAGAATCAAAATCTTGTCTCAGGTAGCTCTTTGTCTAAGGATGAAAGCGTAGTTCTAGGATGACAACATGGGGCACACGAATTTTATAGGTTTGTTGGCATTTGTATGACCGGAGAACCAAAAATACAAGATTCTGACTCGAAAAGGTAGACTGCTAGTCTAGCCTAGGAATGTTTAAAATGGTAGAATGAGATTTGATAAATGAAATACATGTACAAATGTAGTAAAGGAAATGTATTACCACCAAGGTGATGAAGATGATCTTGTAGAATACTCTCCTCACCAACTTGCTTCGAGCTCTCTTTACCTGCACACATGAAAGTGAGAAGTTGTTGGGGTTGTATAGGGGCCTGCCTTAGTTAGACCTTTGTCTTAGTTTTTCCACCTCCACAGAAAACCAAGTTTGGAATAGTATAGAGAAATGATAAAGGAAAGAACTACAACCTACATACACAAGAAACACTACAAAACAATAAGTGCTAACTGAATTAAAAACAAAAGGAGAGAAGAGAGTAGCTTTATCGCCTCCATCCAAAGCGCTCAAGGCTTGTGGAGGAGTAAATGAGAGGGACTCAAGCCTCTATTGCCATGTTGTATGTCCTGTACTTTCCCTCTTGGAGTGACAGAGTGTTGAGTTTCTAGAATGGAGTGAAGGATGCTGCTACAAGCTTGGAAATGAATTCTCAAAGAGTTTAGCCAAATTTCCAAAAATTCTACTGAAGAGAGATAATGGATGAAAAGATGAAAGATATGAAGCAATGGATGAAAAATGACCATATTTGAGTCATCCAGTTGAAGAGGGGAATTACACTTCCACATCCAATTAAAAATGTAATGCCTTTGCAATCTCAACGACATGAATCTACTAGGGAAGTAAGCGCACCACATGGATATCTGTGGGCCGCACAAGTGTCCCTGACATAAATGCCCCCACTGACATGCAAAATAGGTTCCAAGTGGATGCAAGTAGTGGGCTTAAGTAGAATTAATCCTCCACCTTTGATATTCTAAAGTGTTAAGGTTCAAGATGATATTTGTGTTAGGGGTGAAAATTCATGTTGATACACATATGGCTTGTAGGTGTTGTCATTGATGGAAAACCAAGTCATGCAACTTAAGTTTTGCATCCGAATGTACAGTATAATGTTGGTTCCTCCGAAAAAACACAGTAAAGAACAGGGCATCCGGTTATAAGCATAAAAGTTGATCTAAACACCTTACCGAATAGATATTTTGGGTTGTGGATCTTTGAGGAAGGTTTTTTGATGCTTGCAGTAACTTGGTTTTGATGTGCACTCACTGGTACATGATCTAAAAGTTTCGGTGCACTAATTTGTTGATTATCTATGCTAGAAGGCCGACCCAACAAGGATAGTAATTGTGGATGTATAAGATATAATTAATTAGTCTTCATGCTCAATCAAGTGTTATTTGGGTCCTCTCTTTGTCTTAACCAACTTTGGAGGATGCACATAAAGATTTAGTGGTGGATTTTGATGACAAGATAAAAGTAAATTAATACTTTATAAAGTCGACTGATGGATGAATAAATATATATAAGAGATCAGTTTTATCATTTAGTGAGTGGGGAAAAAAAATGTGTGTGTATACAAGTGCGAATTGCAAGATTTAATAGTGCAGTAGTGTGAATTTTATCACAAGTTATGCGAAGAGCATAAAAGAGCAGAAGAAAGCAGAGCAAGGTGTAGAATCAGAAAGAAGATCCAGAACCAAATCTATGAGCTTCACTGAAACTATAACTTGGCATAAATAGATGTTACTATCTCATTTCACCTTTTAGATGATCTTAATATAAATTTTGTAAGGTATTGAGCCTTTCTCTTGAGCAGTGATCTCTAGGAAGTGTGCCTGAATGCAAGTGCATTCCCTTTGTAAGCAATATTATTTTGAGTACTCAAAATTGTGGATTAACCCCCACCGTAGTTTTTCCCCTAACAAGGTTTCCACACAAAAATCTATGTGTTATGGTGTTATGAATGTTTACTTTGAATGCATACATATTTTCTTTAATGCAATGTTGAAATGGTTTCAAGTTTTAGATTGATGAAGTTGAAAATTTTGTTGAACACTGATTCACCAAGTAGGGAAAACTTTAAGAAACCTCCCCTCAGCGAAGGTATAAAATCTTGGCGAATCTTGTATACTTCCAGCTAAAAAATGTGAATTTTATTGGTGATTTTTTTCATTTTTCAGGAAAAAAATTAATCTTGATTGGCAAATCTTCTTTAATCGCTAGAAGTCTATGGAAAATCGTGGTGAATTGCAATTTTTTTTTAATCGAATAAAATATTTTTCATTGGCAATTAAAATCATTTTTGAAACCAATTTTTTTTTTCCATTAGCGAATTAATCTTGTTTTCAAAACAAAAAAAAACTTGTTGGTGATTAAAACCTTTTTTCAAAGAAAAAGATATATTTTCATTGGCGAATTCAACAAAATCTCAAACAAATAGAAAAATTTAGTGGCAAAATAAACGGATATGCCAATAAAAAATCATAGGGACCATTCGATGAATGTTTGATGGATGATTGTAGTTGCATTCCAGAATTAAATCTCTAAAGCACTAGACTTGTGAATTGAAACCTTCAGAATAACACTAGAACCTTTAGATGCAGACATGTGGCAAGATCAAGGCTCATCTCTCATCACTCATTCTATTTTTTCAATGCCTCAATGTTGTACATTTCATTTAATTGAAATACTTAATATTATTGAAGAAAGTGGGGTTGTTGTACTACTAGTGTTGGTAGTGGTAGTGGCGGCGATTAATGCCATATGTGATATGAAAATTCAAAGCAATTTCTTGGACAACTCATAGCTTTAATGAAACAAGTTTTGTAATGATTTCATATCGTTTGAAATTTGAGTGGCAATAGTGATTTTGACAGCTTGTCAGCTTGAGGTACAGTTGGCATGTAGCCAGAGTTCAATACAATTAAACATTTTAATTTTACATGAATCACGATTATCATTATACCAGGTTGGTAGTGGCACTGGTGGCCAATAAATAGGGATAGTGATTTAGTGAATAGTGGATAGTGTCATAAGGGTTTTTATTTTCTAGGGTGAATAAGGATTCATGAAGAAGATGATGTGGTATTATTGGGGATACTATAAATTCTCCTACATATAGCTATGTAGTTACAGAGTAATCAATAAAGATGAATTTCCTTCAAGTTTGGAATGGGTGGAATTGGAAAGAAGTTGATTTGGTTAACCTGAATTCTCAAATAGGTTTTGAACCAGGATGAAGAGCTCTGATGGAGATAAGTTTTATAATTGTGCATGGAAGTTGCATGCAAAAGATGGGAGGAGATTTTATTCTCCTCTTATATCTTAACAAATCCCTATTCCCCAGCATGGTTGGCCATGCAAGCCCCATGCATTTATTCTCAAAGAGACATTTTTATTACATCTTCTACATGACTCTGGTTCTCAAAGGGGATAAGTACTTTTTGTATCTTCATAGCTCCAATTTCCCTAGAATTATTAGAACCCCCTTCCCCCAGCATGGTTGGAAAATCCACCAGCATAAGCTTGGAATCATGCATTTATTTTTAGAGCCACATTTGTATTACGTTGTCACCAGCAGAAGCTTTGAATCATGCATTTATTTTTAGAGTTAAATTTGTAGTAAGTTGTCAATAGAAGAAGCTTGGAAATATGAATCAATTTTTAATCCATTGTAATGAGCAACAACTTAGAATAAATTATTAAATTGTGTCTATGTAAAGTGACACACTGACATATGTTATTTATACAAAATAGGAGCTTTCCTGCTCTATAGCTACTTGTCTTTAAAAATATATGTGATAATGTGACATTGAAATTCAGTTGCAATAAAATAAATGGTTGTGTTGTGTTATTCTTCATGATGCATTTACACTTGCAGTAAACAGTTATTTTATGAGTTCATAACTTCAGTGTCTATTAATATATTCAAAACAATTTTTTTCCTTTGAGAGATTAAGTAATATACTTTATACAATATGCACTTGATAATTCATAGTTATATCGCGTCATCGGGGGAGTGCAATCATTCGTTCCACCGAATTTTATGTGTTACATCGATGTGCTTAATTTTTTTAACTCTATTGGTATATCGAGGAGCACACCTTATGAGTCAACCCGATAGAATATTATTACACTGATACTAGGTTGTGAGCTATTTTCTTCGGGCCATCGACGAGGCTATGACGAGGGTTCTGTCGATAAAGAATTGTGAGGCCGATGTTGATGGTATTGAATTTTGTTAGGAATGAGGGAAGGACTACGAGTACAAGATTTCAAATCTGTTTATGGATGCAATGTAGGCTATGATATTGATCTTGTCACACAAATTTCTACAATTTTCATTCATCATAAAATCAAAGTGTGGTATATTTTTGTGGTATATCTATTTAATAAAAAGATGCATGCAGATTTAAAAGTAAAACAAAAAGCAATACAAATGAAAAAAGAAAGTTGCCATCAAAGTGACAAAAAACATTATAAACACTAATGTTGTTGTTATTGATTTTTTTTTTTTGATACATAAGAGTCATATTTTATTAATATAATTCTAAAGTACATGCCTCTTGCATGCAGGTAATTTAAGAAAATATATATCATGCTACCCCTGCCATCAAAATTTTGTTTACAATAGCCAAATGATATCAAAACATACCCCGGTAAATACTAACCAAAAAACCACATTAGTAATATTAGTATTGATTAGCTAGACAAGATTGACAAAGCATAGACGAACCAAAAACTATCATCTATGATACATAAAACAACTATCACTGATTCACCATTTTACAAAAAATTATTTACCATGCAAATTCTTTGAATTCATCCTTCCAATCCTCACTATCGACTTCCCTTAGACCAAAGAACGGTTTTAGAAAAACCACAGCAACCGCGATAATCGCCTGATGGTGCATTAATCCAAGTCCTTGCAAATCAAGGAGAAACGGGTATATCTTCACCGTATCCTCCATTCCCACTCTCTCCATGTCGCAAGGCCACATGAAACCTCTGCCTTCTACCACCACATGAAGGATCTTATCCATCCCTCCAACCAAGTCACGATTAGACATTTTGAGCATTAAGCTTCTAGCTTATGCTTTCGACACCATTTTATCCAATAGAGAGGCTAAGAACCGAGAAGAGACCTACAAATTATCTGTTCCATACTCTCTACTTTCCAGGTGGCCAGAACCCAAAACCATTTTCACAGCCACTAACACCAGCGACTCATAATTTAACAAAATCTGCTTGAGCCTTTGGTCTGTGATGGCCCTAAAGTAAGCCAGGCTCTTCATCATCTGAAGAAAGATGAGGGTATCTGCCCCAAACTGAGCCAAGTCTGTTGTAGAAACATCAATGAAATTGACAAGCTTGGAAGACCTGGCCATTCGGCTCTGCACCAAAAACACTCGACAGGAAAATAAACTACACTCTTCACACAAAAAGCATTATGTAATGAAATGCATATAGCGATAGGCTTGCAAATTTAAACCTCCAGAATCACCCTATAACCATTAGATTTAGAAAGATCAACAGTTAATAAGATGCAATTTGTAGATCTAAGATGTTTCATTCACTTTAGTCTTTAATGTTCCAATTTTGAATATTCGAGAAAAAATAAAATTTAAACACTTTGTACTACTAAGTGTCAAGTAATTTTTTTTTAAGTGAGAAGGTCAGCACACGGGGAGATTTTTTTAAGTCCTTTGCAAAGTTAAGTAATCCTAGTGCTTAAAAGTTTAAAACAACTCTAAAACACATGTGTCATGTTTTCTTTTTTAAGTTAATATCATAAATTACTCTAGTTTCAACTGGTGGATGGACATTTGATGTATGGTTGTAGTTGCATTCCGTAATGAAATGCACAAAGTGATAGGCTTGCAAACTTAAACCTCTGAAATCAACCTATAACTATTAGATTTATAAATATCAATGGTTAAGAATATGCAACTTGTAGACCTAAGACGTTTCATTCAATTTAATGTTCCAATTTCGAATTTTTGACAAAAAAATCATTTAAAGCACTTTGTACTACTAAGTGTCAAGTGATTTTTTTTTAGTGAGACGGTCAGCACACGGGGATATTTTTTTAAGTCATTTGCAATGTTAAGTAATCCTAGCACACAAAAGTTTAAAACAAATGTGTCATGTTTATTTTTTTAAGTTAATATCATAAATTACTCTAGTTTCAACCGTTGGATGGAAATTTGATGTATGGTTGTAGTTTCATTACGTAATGAAATGCACAAAGTGATAGGATTGTGAACTTAAACTTCCAGAATCACCCTATAACCATTACACTTAGAAATATCAATGGTTAAGAATATGAAACTTGTAGATCTAAGATGTTTCATTCATTTTAATGTTCCAATTTCAAATTTTTGAGAAAAAAAGCATTTAAAGCACTTTGTATTGCTAAGTGTCAAGTGATTTTTTTAAAGTGAGAGGGTCGGCACACGGGGAGATTTTTTTAAGTCCTTTGCAACATTAAGTAATCCTAGTGCACAAAAGTTTAAAACAACTTTAAAACACATGTGTCATGTTTATTTTTTTAAGTTAATATCATAAATTACTCTAGTTTCAACCATTGGACGGATATTTGATGTATGGTTGTAGTTGCATTCCGTAATGAAATGCACAGAGTGATAGGCTTACAAACTTAAACCTTTGGAATCACCCTATAACCACCAGATTTAGAAAGATCAATGATTAAGAATATGCAAGTTGTAGACCTAAGACGTTTCATTCACTTTAATGTTCCAATTTCAAATTTTTGAGAAAAAAAGCATTTAAAGCACTTTGTATTGCTAAGTGTCAAGTGATATTTGAAAGTGAGAGGGTCAGTACACAGGGAGTGTTTTTTAAGTCCTTTGCAAAGGTAAGTAATCCTATCGCACAAAATTTTGAAACAAATTTAAAAAACATGTGTCATGTTTATTTTTTTAAGTTAGTATCATAAATTACTCTAGTTTCAACCGTTGGATGGACATTTGATGTATGGTTGTAGTTGCATTCCGTAATGAAATGCATAGAGCAATAGGCTTGTGAACTTAAACCTCTAGAATCACCCTATAACTGTTAGATTTAGAAAGATCAATAGTTAATAATTTGCAACTTGTAGACCTAGGACATTTCATTCACTTTAATGTTCCAATTTTGAGAAAAAAAGAATTTAAAGCACTCTGTACTGCTAAGTGTCAAGCGATTTTTTTTAAGTGAGAAGGCCAGCACACGAGGAGATTTTAGTCTTCACTCTTCAGATTGCTCATTGCAGTGCACCACCCTATTTTGGATTCCACAGTTCCACTTCAAACAAAGCCATTCTAGTTTCTACGACTGTCAGCATTAATCTTTTCAAGAGTCAGGACTCAGAATCTGGGTAAGTGAAAGAATTCCTACGGCTACATTTCATCATTTGACATTTCTTAAAATATTATTTTATCAAACTTTGAAGTTTGGGTTTAGATACTTAAGAATTAAGAAAACTTAAGGAGGACTAATAGGTATTAGGGAATTCAAATTTCACAACTTCACATTGTATAAGCATGTCTACCACTAGTACCACTAGAGCAATGTCCGATAAAAAAATACATTATGCAAAATTTCTTAAAACCCCAAGTTTCATTGATGGATACCATGATATTTATGATCCTAAAATGTATGGTAGGTGTACCTCAGAACTTAGATTTTCATCTTAGAATAAGGCTACAAAAAAAACACAAGTTAATAGTATTAGTGCACAGCGGGTAACTGGATTAGGGCACATGATGTTACATGAGGTTTTCCCTTGCCTAGAATTTATCATGGTCTATGCCCAAAATTATGATGATAACAAAAGACCAATTGTTAATAAAGATAGAAAAGAAGTATTGTTATCCATTAATGTAGAAGAACTTGGAAAAGTGTTGGGGTTTACAACTGAAGAATTTGGAGACGTCCATATTGACCTAGAAAAGCTTGCTATTGAATATGAAGCAATGGAAGAAAGGGAGAAAAATGCTTTCTTGAATAAAATAGTTCAGGATAGAAACAAACTGAAAGGTGATCATAAGCCTCCTTATGATTTGAATATTTTTAAACCATGGTTCCAGGATACTATTTCCATGCTAGCATTTTGCCTCGGTCTGGATAGCAATTTGGAAGTGAGTGCAAGCCTCCTTGAAATGGTATTTAATATCCATTATGGTGTTCAACATGTCAAATATAATTTTTTTCAGCACATTGTAGAATCCATGCATAAACAATTTTTAATGATTAAAACAGGTTCCACCAAGACATTTAGGTTCACAACCTACTTGTGCTATATTTTTCTATTCAAATTTAGAGGAATTTTTCAGACCAACAAGCTTCAAATTCAGCCCTATAGTAATGTTGAGGAAAAAAAAATGGCTCCAGTATATGAATGGACCACTGAGATAAGATGCATGATTCTCGAAGGAACTACAGTCATTTTGTAGACTAATTTTTAGCTCCATTGCATCAATAAATTATAAATAGTCCAATGCCTAGATTGCCTATGTCATGTAGAAACAACATGCAACTAGGAAAAGAAATACAATTGTCTGATTGGTACTTAATGGAAGAATATATTGTGCTAGGATTTTGTGGATCAGGAGTATAGCCATACAAACTTCCAATACATGTGACATAAATGGTTTTTTCATTGGAATATGTAAGGCAGGTGTAGACTATTGATGAACTACACTTTCTCAATCAGCAAAAGAAGACCTTATTTCCTTCTTTACCTTTTTCATGTGGATGGTTCACATTCGAGAGAAAATCATTTAGTGTGGCACATAATCTTTTGATTTTTATTTTATTTTGATGCTATTTGTCACTGGTAGTATGATCCATGTGACATCATTAAATCAATGATTATGGCCAATAGGAATGTTGCAAGTAGAATTCAACATCAAAGTAAACCCTTTCTTGAAAACTTGAGAAACAAGAATTCTTGGGATGAGGTCAAAATAGCAATGGAGAAAAGTGTTGTTGAGAATAGTATTTCTTTTGAACATTTGTCAACATAAATTATGGAATTGCACCAAAAGAGAATTAGGACATACAACAATTTTTATGAAAAAGTGATAAACCATCTAGTAGAGTAAAAATTCTAGGTTCTCTAAAGAAGGAAGTTACAAATAAAAATTGGTCACGATAAAAAATTACTGCCTTTTGGTCTATGAGGAAGGAGCTAGGTGATCCAAGAGATCTTGTTGAGTATGGATATAATGAAGAAGATAAAGAGTTTAGAAATTTGTGGACTATAGAGAATCTTGATGAACATGGAAACAAAGAAAGTGATGATGAATCTAGTGATGATAGGTAAGAAGTAGAACAAAGCCATGCCAATTAAAAACCCGATTTAAGTGAGGCCACAAAAGAAGCATATACTTCAGGAGCAACCATAGTTGAAAAAATGGGTTATGAAGGTGGTGGTTTGGGGTCCCAAGGTCAAGGCCCTTGGATGGTAATAGATGTTGAGCATAGAAAACTAGTTGATAAATCTGGCCTTGGACTTGGAGGTGAAAAATTAGACCAAGGGAATACAATGTAATTTGTTAGAGCTTCTAATCCTCATCCTCATGGTTAGATACAATCACAAATAGGACATGCCCATGGTGGAGAGCTTAGTGTAACTAGTATTTCCATTGGTGGCGATGGTATGGGTAGCAGTACTAGTAGTGTTCAACATGTGCTACAACAAAAAATTACACACAAGAGCAAAATAATACAAGATACCATAGAAACACGAGGTGATCAAGGCAAATAAAAGAGGCAAAGGATTTTGACAGGTCCAAGTCACACTATCAGTGGATCCACCACAAATGAGTTATTTTCAGGCACTCCCCCACTACCAGTTAGTGTGGATACGACATCATTAGCAACTAAAAGTACTCCTATTCCTTTTCCATTCAAACATTATATTGTTCCTACCTCCCCAGGTTATGATTTCATTGAAGAGTTTAAAAAGAAATCAAACTTGCATAATAAGGAAAAGAAGAAATTGATGGAGAGTGTGTTTGTTGTAACTTCAAAACCTACAATAACCATGGTATTACCCACATTTGAAACAAATAAAGAAATCATGGAGTACACAATTTTTTTTTCCACAATTCAAAACAAACCAACAAATCAGATGGACCGATCTGAATACCAGGTGACCAATTTGCAATTGAATTGTTTTGGCCTAAAAATAATGAAAAAATTAATGTATCAAAAAAGAACAATGAATTGGTGTACACATCATTGCTAAATCAATATAGAGAGAAGAAAAGGTTGCAAACCCAAATAGAAAAGTTACAAGAAGACCTAGAAAATGAGAAAGCAAAGAGGAAAGCAATAGATAACAAGAGCAATGAATTAGAAAAAAGAATAAAAAAAAATTATCTACATCAACAACAAAAGAGGATAAAAAAAATGAGAGAGAAGTGAATGACATGAAGCAAAGGCTAGATGAGAGCAACAAGAAATGTGATGAGGAAAAATTCACTTCAGAAAAATTAAGACTAAGCATTGTGAATGGAAATGCACAGTGGGGATTTTTTTTGGAGAAACAGAGAAAAAAAATGAAAGATTCGAGACAAAACTGACTGAAGCAAAAGAATAAATTAACTCTTGTCAAAATAAGTTATCTGCATTTTGTAGAGATACAATGAGGCATATGAAATAAAATATCTAGGATGAAATAATGCAGAGGTTTGATCATTTGTGTGACATGTTTCAATTGATTGATGCTATCAGACAATATTATAAGAAGCTTAGCAAATATTTAGTGGACAAAAAAAATGTGTTGGAATTAGAGAAATATGCAAATCAAGCTCTACAAACAGTCTACAAAGCCATCGATAATGATTTGAAATAAAAAGGGATTACTAGTCGGATTGATACCTCAATGAAGTTGTCATCTATCATTGAAAATTGTTCGATAATATGTGGAACAATGAAATATTTTCATTTGGTTGTTGGAAATATGAAGGTGGTGGATGAAAAGGTAAGGAACTTCATAGAGCTTGGTTTTCCAGAGGCTTTTGACACAAATGATCGATTCATTGGAAATGATGGTTTCAGAAAGAAGATGGAGGGTGCAAGGAAGATTAATTTGGACTAGTTTCCTCAGAACCCAGATGTGGTGAACTATTTGGATTTCATTAGAACACTGATAACCTTGAATGAAAAATTGATTGAAGAATTCAAGACAAGTTCCACTTCCAATTACAATCATTAAATGTTAAAAAACCTCAAGTCAAACAACATCAATTAGAACAAATGGAAATTCCACCACCTGAAGAGTGGAGGTTGCTAGAAAAGCTGATATAGTGACTTGATTTTTAATTTTTAATCTTTGATAATATGAGTTTGCAAGTTCCAACTTAGCTTTGTGCAGAATTGTCTTTAGGTAATGTCAATATTTTGCATTGTTAATGTGTATATGTACTCTTTCATGTGAAAATCAATAAAAATCTCAAATTCAGACTTTAGTAGTGTGATATGTATTATTTATTTTATCATTTGAAGAAAAATCCCGTGGTTTCAAATACGAGATACACATTAATGATGAAACGATTGTTGATGTTCATTTTTGTATATACTACTAATAGTATCGTTAAAATGTTACTAAGCATTGATTTGAGTGATGAATCACTGAGTACATGTACAAGTTTTGGATGTTGAATTGTTAGCTTTTGTTATATTGGGACTAAAAATCCTGACCAATATCCACTAGCTTACACCTCACCCACATCCCACATACTTAAAAAAAACACTACATTTGATTTTATGATTAGCACAAATTGTAGAGATTTGTGTGAGTAGATCCATTTTTTGGCACACATTACTACTTGATCATATCCATAAATAAATCTAAAACCTCATGGTCACAACCCCTATTCCTAAAGAATTCAAATTCAATGTATTGAGAAATTAAATTTACTTCCACACACTCAATTTGAATAACATAAACAATCACTTTGGAGACAGCCAAATAAGTTAAGAACATATAAGAATATGAATCCACAACAGTTGAAAACTCAAAAGCAAATAAGTAATTATGTGTAACCTTCTTCATTGTATTGATATTCAAATGATATGCATTATAAAAATAGTTTATGATATGAGATGGATGGGAAAATTGGTGCAATCTATTATCTATCTTCTTACTATTTTCTACTCTAAAGTCTAATTAAAAATGATGTGATGATATACTATTTGGTTTTTGATCTCTCTTGTATATGAGAGGAAACAAGCTACAAACCCGTTACAAAAATTCATGACGTTTGACAACTAAAAATAACTCAAATAAAATAATATTGTAGGTGAATTCACTAATTCATTAATCTCCAAGCAGAAGCCTATGACCACCTAAGATTTGTTCAAATCTTCTACTCCATGATAGGGCACTCATCATGCTATTAGCTGGTGTTCTTACTATGAATTCGATGGTTGTCCCATTGAATCTGATTCTGACACATCTGTAGTTTGGCTAATAAATAGATTGAATACAGAGTGGTGATGGATGTAGTCTTGTTCAACATAGGTGTCCATGTTAGAGATCGCATGTTTCATATCATATTCCATAGAATTTTTTTTTGAGTTGCTTATGAATTTTTTGTAAAATTATATCCTCATCATTTATTTCTTGCAATGCAATAGTTAGAAGCCCAACAAGCTCTTCCTTCCAATCATCATATTCTCATGGATTTATAATGCCATTATGAAGTTTCAAGACTGAATAAAGCATTTTAAATATTCCCTAAGCCTGTTATGATATCCATTATGTGATTCTACCAGCTTGTTATATGTCAACAATATTTGTCCTTTCAAAACATTCTTATCTGCGCTCCTTTTTTTTCTCCATCATTCTAGATTTCAATCGTTCATTCTCCACCAATACAATGTGTGTATGTTTGAATAATTTCCAATATTCATCAGCATACTTCATCATGTTGTTGAATCTTTCTTTTATCATTTCAGATACGGTGTTATATTTGATGGTTTTCACTTCTTTCTCCAATTCTTTGCATTTCCCCTGGGATTTCAGATGGAAATTCTTCCAATAGATTGCATCAACCAATGCACCAATCACTCTCTTATCTTTTTCAAGCCATGGGGATTAAAAATCTGATGTGGAGGAGGAAGATGTTCTTTCTCTCTGATTCGCTAGCTCCTTCTTTAGTTTGTCATTTTCCTTAATTAGTTTTTTAATAAGTGCTTTGGTAAATTTTGCCACATTTGTGATCAATTATGTTGTCTCCATAGGGTTGGTATCCCCTAATCGTTGAACCAAGAGATGTACAAACACTTGGTTTGGATTACTAATTATAGCAGGTATTTTATCATAGGGATACAATGACCAAATAAGCAACGTGGCTTCATCTGGGTTGTACCTAGATCTTGAATACATTTTGTCACTTGCTTCTTCTCATAAGTTCATTGTATTATCCCCTCTTTTTTTGAAGCTATTAAATACAATTGAAGAGCTAATATCCCACCCTAGTAGGAGCAACACTCTAGATTCTTGAAGCAATTCTCTTCCTCTTTCAGGAGTGATGGACTCCATTTCCTTATCTACCTCCCTTTTCAATTCCTCCAGAGTAGCTGCATCTTGTTTAGGAGTGATATCCTATATCTTTTGTCTCATTTTTCTACCTTTATATTCATAAAGAAATTATTTAAATTTACAGGATTAACAAAATCACAATTAGAAATAAACTGTTGTCCAACCCTGACCCTCACATCATTAGATAGTTCATTTGATGCCTCAAATCTTACAATATTTTTCTCTTGAGGGGGCTAAAAATGTGCAATCATAGGAGCACTTATTTTTTTGACCTACTCACCCTCTTCATCACCCTACTCTTCTTCACTTATATCAGTATCTACATAAAAATATACCTTAGGAGTAGGTTGTGAAGGTATGTAATCTAAGGGATCTATGTCTTCATCTTGTACTCCTGAATAGGTTGCATGAGGTGCATCAAAAACAATTGGGGGAACATCCTTTACTAGTTCATTGACATGAGCGATGAGTTTCTCAATTCTTGTTAAAGGATCATGTATCTCACCAAATGCCTTTGAATAATATGGAACATTTTTTCTCTTCCATTCCTTTGCAAGCATAATCTTGTTATAGGCAACCATTCTTTCCTTGGTGGAAGCCTCATCATGGTTTCTTATGACATCTTCGATTGAAAACAAATGTTCATACCCTGATAGCCCTTGTGATAATCTCTCAATGTGAATAAACTCTTCTACATCAAATTGTTTCCTTACATCACCTAGAGGTAGGCTGTATTGTGCTAATTTACCATCAATTTCCCTATATCCTTCATTGTAAACTACTATAAAGTATCCAAAACATAAGGTGTTGGGCATAATTGATTGTTTGCTATGTCCTTTGAAGTGTTTGGCATCAAATTTTACCAATTGTCTCACAATTTCTAAATAAGCAATTTGGTCAGGAACAACTCATGGCATCAAGTGTGGAGCCCCTTCGAACCCATCAACCCTTATCATTGTACAATCAAGGAAAGCATACTAGTATCCCCAATTATGATTCACTTTATTTCTCCAATCATTTTCCTATGGTCTTAAAAATCTTTGTACTTCTGGGGATAGGTTATAATTGCACAGATATCTCAACAACTTCATCAATGGTTTTACAAAAAATTCTTCAAAATAAGTAATGAGGCTTACCAAATCGGTTGTCCCACAATGAAGTCCACATTTGTACAGGTTTTAAATCTCCATTTTCATTTGTATATTTTATCTTTAATTCTTCACTCTAGACCCCTCTGATTTGTCCCTCATACAAAAACAAATGCATAAGCAAAGCATAATGTTCAAAATTAATATTATCACTATAATTTTTAATTTTTTCAATCCCTCAATGTAGGGTGTTGGCCAAGTAGCTATCATAATCAAATGGCCTAGAATATTTTCTTTGTATGTCTTTAACTAAGACCATTGGGGCAATCGATATGAGAGGTAGAACCTCTACTCCCAAAACCTGACTAGTTGAATAATAGGTGTATCGAAAATACTCTTCAAACAAATCTTCATGGAAAGGAGGGTTTTCACTACTAGAGAACCTCTTGAGTTGGCCTCCTTCATACTTGGGCCTATGCAAAGGTAATTTCCATCTCTTATATCTGGTATCCATGTGGCGATACTTTTTCAAGAGATCTTTGACCGTGAATGATAAATTTAGTAAACACTCTAACTGAAATACATTAGAAATGAGATCCCTAGAAATAACAAGCATGTCACCTCCGCCATGTGACTAAATAGTTTTTTTCTTAGGTTCATATCCAATAGCAAGAGATTTAATTAGCTCTACATTCACAAACACATTGGGCACTAAAATTCTTCCCAGGTTCAACCTCCACAGATTACAGACTGGTTGAAACCTAAATTGTTTTCTGTAATGGTACATGAAGAGTTCGTACCCTCGTTGTGGTGGCGAAATATCCCCTAAGCCCTTATGTTTGTCCCATAGTTGATCCATGGAAGGATTCATTTGAGCACTCCTCTTGGGTCTCGGCCCCAACCCAGGGTATTGATCTATCAGGTCTTCATTTAGGAGTCTCTTAGGCTTTTTAATGTTCAGTTGATCCAAAGTCTTAGTCTTTTTGGTTTTCTATTTTTTAGCTTTGGGTTTTTTTATACTCTCTTCCATTATTTAAATATTAAGATTTTGATGAAAATAGCTTCTTAGGTCAGTTTGAAGTACTTATGTGAGTCTCTCTGAGTCACCTCCACAATCCACCGGTCTGTGTTGCATCAGAAATCCAAGTTTTTTCCTTTATGCTTCTACCCTAAGCGAGATCTTCTAGGATTTTGTAACAACTATGCGATCAACTTGTGATATAATTCACTTCAATTTTGGTTCATAAATGCACCATCTGTGGACCGTCTTTAAGTCTTTTCATCGAAGAAGAATATTTATTTCAAATATCTCGAAGCTAATGATTCCTTGGGATGTCACATCAATCTTTCAGTGATATCCACCCTCTCCATTGATGTACACCTATCCTTCATTCTATTAGTGGGATGACAGATAATTTTTCCCTGATGCACCCTAGCTCCCCCGATATACTTTATGCATTCGATAATTAATTCCCATGGTTATTGTGATCCCTTAAAATTTTCTATCCTTTATTCTAAGATGCAAAACTAACTATTAATGCACTAAAGAATAACACAAGAAATACACCTCAAGATTAGCCTAAGGAATGACTATGCAAAAAATATAAACAAAATAAAGATTTAGAATAGTTATACCTTTGTGCTGTAAATTCCTTGGTTGGCCCTTGATCTTTGAGAGTTTGTGTGCTCCTTGGATGGCTATGGAGGTGAATAGATGCAAGATAAAAAATATGATAGCATGCAACTAGCTAAATGGCTTGGTTGATTGATGGAGAATGCTTGCAAATGGCTAAGTGTTGTAAATGAAAAATTGGCAAGATTTTTGGTAGAAAAAGTATCATTCTCCAAAATGAGAGGAAGGAAGGGGTATTTATAGAGAATTTTTAATTCTCTAGATAATTCAATGGTTGAGATTAAACCAACAAGGCCAATATGGAGGGCTATGATGAGTTGAGGACTCACAAGCCCTCACATCTTGACATGTGGAATGTGAGATGGCCTAGGATGAGATGATGTGGAAGTGAGGTGGAAGGAAGGTACATGATGTAGATGAAGGACAAGTACCTTGGAAAAAGGATGATGTGACCTCTCAATGATCACATGGGGAAGAGAATCTTGGGTGAATAAAAGTGAAATAAAAATTCACATGATTGGAAGAATTTAGTGGATAAGACAAGGTTCCCAAAAAGGTGGGAGCTTGCCACATGTGAGTGATGTGACAAGTCAAATATTTTAGAAGACTTTGGCACATATGATGTGACAAGTCAAAGATTCTAGAAGAATTCGACACATGTGATGTGACAAGTCAAAGGTTCTAGAATTTTTCATGGGGAAGAGAAGATTTCTTGGAGGAATAAAAGTGAATTAAAAATTCACATGGGGAAGAGAGGAGCCTTGGATGAATAAAAAGGAATTAAAAATTACTTGAGAGATGGAGAGAGTTGACCAAGGTACTGATTAGGCTTAACTGATCAGTGGTTAGAAGATGATTAGTGGTTAAGGAAAATTAGAGGCCAACTTGCAAAATTTGGAGAGTGTGACATGTCCTAATCAAGGATTAGACATGTGCACATC
>CM021104.1:184492421-184563930 GCA_007115665.2 Sequoiadendron giganteum | reverse complement strand
TATTTATATTGTTCATTTTTCTAATTCTTCTAATTTAATTAATTAAATAAGTTTATTTAATTAATGCTTTTCTTCCTCTTAATTAATTAAATAGATTTTACAATTTATTTACATTAATTATCAAAGTTTAAATTCTAAATTTAAATGATATTCTTCCCTCCACATTCAATTAAATACTTTTGATATTTAATTCCCACTTCTCTCACAAAAATTAAATATTCTTAATAGTTAATTAAAAGACTTTTTCCTTTTCTCGTAATTAAATATTTATAATATTTAATTAAAGCCTTTTCACATTTCTCTCCCACATAATTAAATATTTATTTATTTAATTATGAGAGACACCTTTCAATTTGTCTCTTCATTTTCTGTCTCCCAGAATTCCATCTTTTCGAATTCTCGATCTCTCACTATTCATTTCAACAGGTTTGATCTCGACCGTCGATCTTGACCAATCGAATTCCTACCTTCAAAAATTTATAAATACAGCCCTTTCATGAGCTAAAAAGAACCTAGAATCTTATACTTTCATGCATAGTTATTATAGTCGCAATCTTAGCAAATTCATAGCAATTTTAATTCAATAGTTCAATCTTGTAGATGCATATGCATTCATAATAATCTCATTCTCTCAAGTGCCATTCTATAAGCTGTGTTTGCACAACTAAGAGAAAACATATTGAAGCGAATCCTTGGAGATAGAGGACAATGGAACGAATTTGAAGAAGCTACAGTCAAGAGTTTGCATTTGATTTATTTATTTAGTTTTCTTCAATCTAATGTTTCATGGGTGTATTAGATTAGATTCAATTTAATTTGACACATTTTAACGTACACATTTCTGGTACCCACTGTGGGGCATCCCCCCATATTAATATTTTTCTTGCAGAAAATATTATGTTTTTACAGTTGATGGATTGAAAAATTTGCTTTTGCACATACGATCCTCGGTTTAGCGCATCCACAGATTGTTTTCGCGCATCTAGAAACAATTTTCGCACATCTAGGCTCTGTTTTAGCGCATACGAGCCTTCTTTTAGCGCATTTGGCATCTATTTTAGCACATACGAGCCTTCTTTTAGGCATCTGGGTTCTGTTTTAGTGCATATGAGCTCTGTTTTAGCGCATAGACTTCAGTTTTGCAGTTTTACAATCAGTTTTTAAAATAGCAATATCTTGGTCATACAAAAGTCTTTTTTGACGATATTTTTTTTTGAAATGGGGTAGAATTTCATAAGCTATCCAATGGTGTAGGTGTTTATCAGTTTTATTTGAGTTAAAATTATAAATTTCAAATCTAAAGTCAAATCACACTATAACTTGGTATAATTTTTAGGATTTTTATGCTAAATGATTCATGTAACCCTTATACCTTCTTGTTTCTTGGTTTAATCTAACATTTGGAGAATTTTTGCAGGTTAGAGAATCAAAAAGGGAAGAGGAAACAAAGGAAAAGCTTCTTATGAAATTATCTTTCTATTGTATCAAGTTTTTTTAAACACTTTGAGAGCAATTATAATCTCATTCTTAAATTGTTGTCTGGATCCGACGCGACCGTGGACAAATGTTTTATTGATGTATGAGGAATAAAATGAAGCAAACCTAGGATAGACATTTAAATATGAATTAACCAATCCTAGGATAGTCACCAAACATAAATTTTCTTTTGGTTAAAATGAATCCCATGTTTTTAGTGAAGCAACATCTTCACTTAGAATAGAGAATTTGTCAATTTGGGGATTTAAAATTGAACCATTATTTGCTTGTTGTGATTGTGGGTAATAGGTCTATGCTCTCCCCTTAACTGGGTGATCAAAATACCAGACTTACCTTTTTATTTTATGCAATTTAATGCTTTATTACATCCTTTAGAAGGCTTGCTCTTGTGGGAAAAAGTACTCACCCAAGAGGAACGACCTAAGTGGGAACACCTAAAGCCAAGGTTTCCAACCCACTATAATCAAAAGCAAGTTGTTGATGAAAATCCAACTTGACAGTAGTTGACAGGATAACCATCCCCAAAGCCTTTGTTCTAAAGGTTGGGAGTTCTCTCGAGGGAGTATATCCATTGTCACACTAAACGGAAATACTTACTTAGAACCTAGTGTAGTAGCCAGCCGTGTCAATATCCAAACATCATTTTAATCACGATTCAAGGGGAGGGAAGAATCTACCCCCAAGACACTCACCATATAGTCACCACAGATTGTTTTCTCAAAGGATTTAGTATCCACTTCTATCACTTTAAGTATGCACCTGGAAAAGACAAAAACACGGGCGCCCTCTAGGGGGTGACAAGGCTATGTGAGTCGACGCGATTTTAAGCTGTGGGCTATGATTACTATGATGACTATTTGACAACTAAGAGTGAGTCTGCTTGGAATGCTTATTTTATTCAAAACTTGTGAAAATATCAAGAACATACACTCAATGTTTTAGATTATGTGTCTTTAAAAACAATTGTCTTCCTATTGCATGTTGTGTTTTCAAAACATTAATTCAGATAAGATCATCCAAAAAATTTAAAACATGGGTCATAGCGAAGAAAATCTTGTTCATGGGCTTTATGGAAATAGGTCAAATCAAGAGATAACAGAAGAAATGCTTCAAGAAGTTAAACAAGATCCACATTTTCTCTTAACTATGGAAAAGATCTTAGAGCAAAATAAAGAAAGATATTTTCTTTTATTGGCAAAGCAAGGTGCCAAATTTCCCTCTAACTACAATATGGAGAAAATTAAAGAGAACCCTAAAAAGAATGAAACTCCCTTAAACAATCGTAGTACTCTTACCCAACAAGTAAGAGCACTCCAGAGGCAAGTCAAGGAAAGAAAAGGGGGCACAACTAAAAAGTCCTTTGACGAAAATATGAACGTGACCTTTTCTCCTCCAAAAACATCAACCAAATTCAATGTTTCTGAATTTTTGCAAAGGTTAAAGGGGAAGCCCAAATCTAAGCCATCAAATAACATTGACCAATCTTGTCATGCCATGCATTTATCTTCATCCCCCATAATTCAAAATGAACCTCATGGTTCTTCCACCCAATTCAATGATCCCATTCAATTACCTTCTTCTATCATATTCTCTACATCCAGTGATTCATTTCAATCTACACATCTTGATCAAAACATTCTCTCCACTCCATCCCATGATACCAAAATTCTACAAACCCTTCCAATCTTTGATCAAGATCCCATATCCCAAGAATCATATGATGATCCCATCCTTTCATTATTCACCCATGATAATCCTCTTCCATCTCAAGAACAAAATATTCTTCCAAGTCCTCCCTCCACCCCATCTTATGAATCCATACCCTCTTATGAATCAATCACATCCCAGGAGAATGAAAATTCTTCCATCCTATCCAAATCCTCCTTTTCATCTAATGATCAAGCTACTCCATCTCCTTCATCTAATGATTATTTTCCAAGTCAAGATCAAAGTATCCCATCATCCTCATGTCAAGGGCTCATCGCACTTCTTCAAGAAATGCCAACATCATTTGATCATATGGTTTAAAACATTGAAAATTTCTCCACCATAACTGTTGAAGACAATGATCAAAATCAATCCATCGGTGAGCACTGTGAAGATATGTCTACCCCATCTAGTGATCAAATCAACATTCATCAAGAGCCATTTTTTAGTTATGATCAAGACCCCTCCCATAAAGATCTATTTCAAGGAGTGTTGATGATATTTGATCCTATTGACATAATCCAAAATCCTTCCACCAATGATCATGTTGACAATGTCTCTACATCAGTTAATGAGTTAGAGGACATATCTCAAGAATTTATTCCAAAGCATGATCAATATCTTTCACCAATGTCTAGCAATGATCCTTTCCAAAATATATGGACATCCTCTGACCTCATGAAATTTGAGAAACTTCCTATGCCTAATGAAGATATCCAAGAAAGCAATCCATTCTTTGAAATTGAACCATGTCAAGAACTTGATCCAAAGCATGTCAAAAGCAATTCCGAAATCATTCGAGATCAAGAATTTGTATCTTCAAGCTACTACAATGATATAATGGACACTCTCCTATCCATACAAGATGACCATATCCGTATAGCACATACTCATCCATCTACCCATGAGATGCTTTCTTTGGATGGACACATAGATGATCTTCATTCAAAACAAGAGTCTCATACTCTTACCAAGGAACAAGAGTCTCTTACTCTTAAAATTTATACACATGGTCAAAATATAGAGAAATCTAGAGACATGTCAGAAATGGGTCATGAAGAAGGCTTCTACAAAAGTTGTGAATCAGAAACATCAAGTGAAAGCATATCAAGAATGAATCATGAGGAACACTTTCATAAGGAAAATGAAGCATCAACACCTCTTGAAGGAGCACTACAATCTGATATCTCACAAGATCAAGCTAAACATACCAATCAGGCATTCATCCCACTTATGGAAGATCCTATCACTTATAAACTTGGATCACTCACCTGTGTAAGGGAAAATTATCTTATCAATAAGGAAGTTGTCACTTTTGAAGATCCACCACAGAGCAGAGAAGGATTAGCACCTTGTTTCCAAGGTAAATCATATCCTATTGCAAATAGGATTTTTCAGAAGATGAATTATCAAGGTAGAGGATTAGGCCTACATGAATAGGGTATCCTAGAACCAGTGCAGATTATTGAAAATCATAAGAATCAAGGCCTTGGTTATTCGACAATCAAGGGATCTCAACATATCAGTAATACTTTCATAAAATTGGGGGCAACTTTGTCTCAAGCAAATGTCAAAATAGAAGGCACAAAGAATCTTTATGATGAAACCAATGCCAATACTACAACCAACCATGTCATGAATCTTCATCCACCCATCACCCCATCCACAAATTGGGACCAACATCAAAAGAAAGACTTGAATCAAAGCATGAAGAACATTATCAAAGCAAAAGAAGCTAAGAACCATATCAGACAAATCAAATACACTTGGATACCAAAAAATACAAAGAAAAATTATCCCTATCAAACTCCATCAGTCAAAGAAACTATGGCGCAAAATCAAAAAGGGAAAAGTATCCATCAAAGATGTCCACAAAGGAAAAATCAGGCTTCTCAAGCAACGTAAAAAGTGTATCAAGCAGTTGGTCCAAATTCCATGCACACTTCCATATCCACCCATTATTGCTCATCTTCCCAAGTTTGGAGAGTCAAAGGTTCCAAACTATCAACCAATCCATCTTTTACTCCTAAACACACTCCATCCATGCCTCCACGCATGATATCCAATTCTCACATTGACCATGTATTGGCAATGACCCTTCATCATAAGGATTCAGAAGGCACTCTATCGCGATGTGCGCATAAAGATGAGGTTAACTCCGGTATCAACAAAGCAGATCAGAGATCTCAAAAGTTGCATTCAAGTGCATGTATCTTGGCAAAACAACTTCTTCAAGCAGGATATCGATGGCACATTATGATAGAAGCATCAACATCATCACCACTAGGTGGTTCAGCATCAACTTAAAATCTCTCAGAAAATACAAAAAAATCATAAAAATGTCCTAAAAAAAATGGTTACCTTGATAAAAACCTGGCAAACAGGTGTCTTGGTGACAACAAAAATACAAAAATACAAAAATCCAAAAAAATCAGAAAAAGGATTGAAAACAGTAAAGAAAAAAATCTTCCTCTAGCGAAAACCACTTTTGTGGCGCTTTGGACAGGTACCATGATGAAAACCTGGTAAACAGGCGTCATGTGTAGAATCGAGCATCTATGTGGGCTATTTCAAGAGAAAGCATCTTATTGCATCCATAATAAAGCCAACATTCCATTCATATCATTCGTTCATCCGTGAACCATTTATCCAACTCATTACCATCTATCTACCTTATCTTGATCTCGAAAAGTTTGGTAAACACTTTACACTTGTTTAGGGTAAACATCTTGACATGGGTCATTTTCATTGATCCTATCCAATCCAAACATTATCTAAGCCTTGAAGCATTATCCGAATGATCATTCCTCTGTTCAAACACCTTATCTTGTCACAAGATAATCCTTGGAATCCTTTGCATGCTTACAATATCTATCCATACACCTATTCAACAATCCACCCATGGTCATTCAAACATTGCTAGACATTGGGGGAAAATGTTTACATCTTGCTTCAAGAATGAATCTTAATATATATCCTCCAACTTATGTGGTGTTTTGAACATTGGAAGACGTGAAATAAAATTGGTCAAGCATTTGTGATCCAAAGGATCCAAATCACTAGCCCATGGCATATTTTAACAGGAAGACACTCCTTATCAAGCTTTATCTTTCGTCGAACATCAATCTGAACAATTCATATCAGTCACATCTAACTTGCGTGTTAGTGTCACATCAAATCATCAAAATAATTTTGTTCCAAATCAAGCTTCATCAATCTTGATCAATTGAATCCAATCAATTATCACCTTGTTTGACTTAACACACTTAGTCAAACTATCATCTTGTGAACGAGTTTACTCTAGGATAACACAATTTCCTTGGGTTTACAAATTCATTATCATCTTTGTTTGGCTTAACACACTTAGCCAAATTAACAAATCCATTATTACCTTGTTTGGCTCAACACACTTAGTCAAACTATCAATCCATCAATCTGATCAATCAACCTTAGCTTGGTTTTCAACAAAATCTCAAAACAAATCACTAATATCGTCATGCATGTCCATATCCAAATCATCAAAATCCAAAAAAATAAAAAAACATCAAAATTAAAAAAAAATAAAATCAAAATATTCCTAAAATCCAAAGAAAAATCAATAAATCATATGCTTTCATCAATAAAATGGTCGTGTTTCACCCAAGACTAGGGGCAAAATCCTGAAATCGTTGGGGGAAATCAATTTTTTTTTGAGTAAACAAGCAACATGTGTCAATTATCAAGTATCATATCAACAATCGAATATCCAATCAAACCTGGTCAAAACAACTTTGATACATGTCATACTTTGAAACTGAAACAAACTGGATGATCTTAATCTGAATTCAATGAATGATAAACTTAAAGCAATAAGTTGCAATTGTTGTTTTGATATTTGATGACATCATATCTTTGGAGTGGTTCAATGATGTACTGAACTAGAATCACAAGGAAGAAGTATGATTTTTCTTTGATTGTTGTTTGTCAATTATCAATTAGTATTGTGCAAAATGGTCGTGGGACATGCTCTACAATGGATCATTGATGACATTTCAGAATTTGCATAAGAAAATGGTTAAATTTTGTCTGTTTATGCAAGCAATACTCAGGTTATCTTGGTTCAATTATACCTCGATGCTTGTATTAATTTGCTACACCAAACATTATGAAAGCAGTATTCAGGTCATCATTGGTGCTAACATACCCTCTGATGCTTGTACTAACTTTCAACATATCAAAAGGCTCAATGATGACAACTAAACACAATAGGAAATGGCAACAAGGAGAATGATTCATTATTTCATTTAGGATTGCATAATTCATTATTAGGACTTCATAATGCATTTGCATTTCGAGGTTCTTTTTAAATAGATTTTTGAGGGTGGATCACATTCTTAAGTATCTTTTTCAGACAACGGTTGAGTTTGGCTGGACATTTGGTACATCTCATTTTCATTATCATCTCAATCAATTAATCCAATCATTTCTTCCAATCTCATCTTATCAAATCATTTAATCATACCTTTGGTCTTGTTCCTAGCCTTAATGCAAGCCTCAATCATCATCATCATCATCGGGATGTATCCTTCCCTATCCTTGTGTTGTTTTGGGATGTATCATTCCCTAATCAACAACACTATCAACATCATCAAGCAATCATGCAAATCAATCAACAATGAATATCATCAATCAATCAGTACATCAAGCAAGTTCAAATCAATTTCTATTTGTTTTTCATATCGCATGGAAACAAATTTAATAGTCATCATGACTCAATCAATTTGACTTTCAATCAGGGAAGCAAATTTCTATTTATTTTTCATATCGCATGGAAACAAATTTAACAGTCATCATGACTCAATCTATCAAGCCTTTCAATCAGGAAAGCAAATCTATCAATACTATTTGTTTTTCATATTGCATGGAAACAAATTTAACAGTCATCGTGACTCAATCTATTTGACTTTCAATCAAGAAAGCAAATCTATCAATACTATTTATTTTTCATATTGCATGGAAACAAATTTAACAGTCATCATGACTCAATCTATTTGACTTTCAATCGGGAAAGCAAACCTATCAAATCTACTATTTGTTTTCCATATCGCATGGAAGCAAATTTATCAATCAAAAATCATCATCAATCGGGGCAAAATCAAATTTCTTCATCTTCATATCAATCTTTCAATAGGGGTTTTCATCAAATCATATTTATCGGTCGATGAATCAGATAGAAAATAAGTAAAAATTTCCAAAAATCATCTTTATCTGATTCATCACCCGAGGGGGCATATAGCATCATCAGTAATTTTTCAAGATCAGGGGCACATTCTTTGAAGCAATGTGTGAAACACATCACTTCAAAGAGGGGCAAAATGTAGGCATCTAAAAATGGTCACGGTCGATTGAACCTGTTAATTAATTAAATATGAATTCCTTAATTAATGTTCTTAAGTCTTCTACATATAAATAAATTTAATTATTTATTTATATTGTTCATTTTTCTAATTCTTCTAATTTAATTAATTAAATAAGTTATTTAATTAATGCTTTTCTTCCTCTTAATTAATTAAATAGATTTTACAATTTATTTACATTAATTATCAAAGTTTAAATTCTAAATTTAAATGATATTCTTCCCTCCACATTCAATTAAATACTTTTGATATTTAATTCTCACTTCTCTCACAAAAATTAAATATTCTTAATATTTAATTAAAAGGCTTTTTCCTTTTCTCGTAATTAAATATTTACAATATTTAATTAAAGCCTTTTCACATTTCTCTCCCACATAATTAAATATTTATTTATTTAATTATGAGAGACACCTTTCAATTTGTCTCTTCATTTTTTGTCTCCTAGAATTCCATCTTTTCGAATTCTCGATCTCTCACCATTCATTTCAACAGGTTTGATCTCGACCGTCGATCTTGACCAATCGAATTCCTACCTTAAAAAATCTATAAATACAGCCCTTTCATGAGCTAAAAAGAACCTTGAATCTCATACTTTCATGCATATTTATTATAGTCGCAATCTTAGCAAATTCATAGCAATTTTAATTCAATAGTTCAATCTTGTAGATGCATATGCATTCATAATAATCTCATTCTCTCAAGTGCCATTCTATAAGTTATGTTTGCACAACTGAGAGCAAACATATTGAAGCGAATCCTTGGAGATAGAGAACAATGGAACGAATTTGAAGAAGCTACACTCAAGAGTTTGCATTTGATTTATTTATTTAGTTTTCTTCAATCTAATGTTTCATCGGTGTATTAGATTAGATTCAATTTAATTTGACACATTCTAACGTACACAAATAGGAATGATGATGGGGAGATGAATGGCAGTGGATTTCATGAGGGTTATCCTATAGCTATATACCAATGACAAGGGATTAGGAGATAGGAGTAAAATAGAGGTAAATGGATGGAGGGATAGAGATGGGGAGATAGAAAGATGCTAGGATAGGAGGATAGAGGGATAAGGAATTGGAAGGATGGACAGGATTAGTTGATGGATAAATGGATGGGAAGATAAGGATGAAAAGATGGAATAGGACTAGTGGATGAGAGTATAGGAAGATAAGGATTTGGTAGATGGAAGGGATGACTGGATGGATAAGTTGATAGGGAGGTAAGGATGGTCAAGATGGGGAGATGGAGAGGATTACCTAGAGGGATGGATGGACGATGTCTCCAAGGACTCTATCACAAATAAGGAGATGCCCACACTCTACATGTGTCATGCAGGATGAGGCAAGAGGGATAGTAGGATGGGTGGATAAGGGAGTGGGATGGGTAATGAAAGATAGATAGAGGTGGATAGGATGCATGGAAAATGGAAGATAGAGAGAGGTGGATAAGGAATATGATAGTGTATGGATGAGGGGAATATATGCCAAGAGGTGTCAAAAGCATGCATATAATTTTCCCCTATCTTTATCAAGATCACAAGGAAAATGGAGGGATTGGAATAAATGAGATAGGATGGATAGGATTCAAAAGATAGGCAGATGTAGGAGATGGAGGAAAGGAATGTGTAAGTGGATGTTGCCCCCAATCATGGAAGGAGACTAGATGGGAGATTTACGCATGATGCCTGTTTTCTAGGTTTTCATCATGGTACATATCCAAGGCACTTGTTTGCCAAGTTTTCACCATTGGATGAATGGTTTTCTCTTTACTATTTTCTTTTTTTCTTCTTTGTTTTTTCTCTTTTTTTAATTTTGATTTTTTTGTGTTTTTTTGATTTATTTATTTTATTTTATTTTTGATCTTTTTGATTTTTTTTTATTATTTTCTGATTTTTTATATTTTTTTATATTTTTTTGATTTTTTGGGACTAGGATGTGGACAAAGATGGATAAAGATAGGGATATGAATATGAAGATTGAGAGGATAGTTGATAAGGATATGGATGAAGGACTCAAACATCAAGTTCCATATGAGGTAATAAGATCCCATGTGTAAAGTGACCATCGGATGTTGGTAAAGCCTTAGTAGGAGAAATGGATTATGCAAGAGGATGAATCAAAGGGATTGGATGGGGGAGATAGGGGGGATAGTGGATGAGGTGTTGGAAAGTGTATGGATGGAATGATGGAGTGGATGTGTGATAGGGGAAGGTGTTCAGGACCAAAATTGGCACATGTGGTGGATCTGAAATGAGAGGAGGGTTGATGGATAGAGAATGAGGCGAGATTGGAGGTGTTGGGATAGTGAATTTTGGGACATAAGGACCCAAAATAGATGTAGGAGATGGAGGATGTGAATTATAAGCGTTGGGAATAGAAACTTTGGATGTCATCATGGATTTTTTATTTGAAGGAATTTCCTCTTTTTTCTTTGGGATCCACATGGTGTTGATTTTTTCTTTGGTGGGCCTTTGTGGTCATTTGGATTGATTTGGATTTTCGACTTGATTTTTCTTTCCTTCAACATATATTTTGAAGGGGACATGAGGAGATTTAGATTCATGTGGATGTTTGGATTTATACATTATTTATTTGGCATCCAAAGTTCTTTTAGTACTAAGGGGATGGGTGCAGGAAGATGGATGATGTGGAGAGGATGTGGATGGAGTGATAGAAGTAGGCATTTGATGAGGAAGTGTGGATGGAGGAGGCGAGATAGCATGCATGGAGGGGTGCCTTTGTTGATCCTAATTAAGAGTTATGAAGTTAGGACTTTTATGCTGTGTATAAGGTATATGGAGTGGATGAATGAAAGGATGAATAGGATAAGATGGAGGGGGTGATTTTGGGATATAAGGACCCAAAATAGACTGTGTATATGGAGGATGTGTGGGGTTTGATGGAGGGATATAAGGACCCATAGTAGATGGAGGATGAGCAATGATGGATGGAGGAACATAAGGACCCAAAATGGATTTAGAGGATGAGGGAGGAAGATGGACGGTTGTTTTGAGGTAATATGATGGAGGAGGGGGATGGCGGCAAATGACTTGGTAGAATGATGGGAAGAACCAACATCTTTGGAGTGAGAGTTTTGGGAGATATATCCAAGACCATGTGTGTCTGGATGTTCTTTGACCTGGATGGGCTCTAAAGTACCTTTCTCATGAAGGCCTAAACCATTTGCTTGATAGTTCATGTTTAGTAGCATGTAATTTATGGTAGGATGCTTATTCTTTTGGAATCATGATGCGAGTCTATTATTAGGTAAAGGAGGATGGGTGGTGCATATACTTTGTTTTTCTTCCACAAGAAGACCACCATGGACGCATGTAATGTTACCGAGGTAATAAAAAAGTGGTGTTGGGATGGCAGGCAATGATGGAGGATCGTGTGATGGAGATGAGGGGAGAGAAACATCCTAATTGGGAGGAGGAGGTGATAAGGGATCAAGAGAGGAATTAGGGAGTATGATAGGATCTAGGTTTATGGCAATGGATGATAAGGGCTCATGAGATGGAGTGATTGGATGATGGGATGGAGTGGATGAGATAGTGTGATCTTGAGATGGGGTGGATAGGATGGTAGGATTAGGATTTGGGTGAGGAAAGGAATCATGAGATGGGATGGATGGGGGACTGTGATCTTGGGATGGAGTTGATGAGATGGTGGGATTGATGTTTATGTGCTTTGGATCAAGCCCTTGGCACAATTCAGCATGTGTGGGAGGCACGATGATGGAGGATTGTGGGAGGGAATCCATAGGTGGGGGGAATAGGAGGATGGAGGATTCATGAAGGTCATGGTATTGAAGTTTTTCTATATTAGGATTGGGAGGAGGGGATTAGATTTCTTCAATAGATTGGGTGGATCTAGTAGTAGAAGATGGAGATTTAATGGATTCGATGGGTTTGACCAGCTCAACCGTTTGGATGGTGTCACGAATGGTGATAGGAGGGATAGGTGTAGGATGGAGGAGGGCCTCATCACTAGTGACAGTACATGATAGAGTGTGATGGAATGGTGTCTCATTTGTCATGAATCCTTGGGCGACATTTGGAAGGGATGTAGGATTAGGTAGAGTGATGGGAATGGATGGAGGATTAGGGATGGATGGAGGATTAGGATTAGGGATTGTTGGATTAGGATTAGACGTGAGGATGGGATTAGATGGAGGACTAGGAGGAGATGGAGGATTAGGATTAGGGTTAGATGACGGGATGGGAATGGATGGGGGACTAGGAAGAGATGGTGGATTAGGGTTAGGGATTGGAGGATTAGATGAGTGGAGGGGTGGATGAGGATTAGATGTAGAACTAGGAGGAGATGGAGGATTATGATTATATGAGTGGATGGGACTAGATGGAGGATTAAGATATAATGTGGTGAAAGGGGGAGTGATGTAGGAGGATGTGGATGTTAGATTAGATTGGGAAGATTGGGATGGTGAGTGATAGTAGGAAGATGTGGATGAAGGATCAGAATGGGGATATGTGGAATTAATGTAAGGGTATTAGGATGGGGGATTTTGATAGGAAGGTGTGGATGTTGGATTAGAATAGGAAGATTGATGTGGTGGACCACCATAGGAAGACATGTATGGTGAGTTGGCATAGAAGGATAGGGATGATGGATTAGGATAAGGGGATTGAGATGGTGGATTAAGATAAGAGGAGTATTGGGATGGGAGATTGTGATAGGAATGTGTGAGTGTTGGATTAGGATGGGAAGATTAGGATGGGTGATTAAAGTAGAGATATTGAGATTTTTGATGATGAGGAGGATAAGAGGATGTGGATGTTGGATAGGATAGAGGTTGAGAGGGGGGAATATGATGAATATGTCAATGGTGAGGATGGTTGATATCCCTTGTCAAGGGTAGCATAATGACTACTAGTAGATGTGGATGAAGGCATGGTGGGATAGTTCAAAGGAGTAGTTGGATTTTTGGAGGCAATTAGAGAGAGCTTGCTAGCTATGATAGCATCAAGGGGATCTATATAATAATATTCATGATCAACAAGATTTTCATTATTCTCATTAACATAGTTAGGATTCCCCTTGACTACTATTATTGACTGTGTGAGAGGGGGATAAGGATTCATGATGGATACCGATTAGTAGGAAATAATAGATGTTTGATAGAGAACTAGGATGGATTGTAAGTTCATATGGGGATTGGATGAAAGCTTAGATTGGGATTGAATAAAATCTCAGATAAGGATGATAGGATTAACGCTCAGATTAGAACTAGATTGGAGCTTAGATTGAGATTGGATCAGAGGATATGATAGGATAAGTTTTTTTTGGATTGGATGATGAATTAGGATTGGTTGATGGAAGGGATCCTAAAACCCCATTCGGAAATCACCCTAGGTGACCTAGTACATTGGTTGATCAGATTAAAGGACTGAACCAATGATCACGACACTGAATCCATATTGAGATGGAAGGGGATTGATTTGGGTCAATGATACTAACTTTCAACACAAATTTGCCCCAAGATAAAAGTGGATTGATTAGGTTGAGGACAATAATTGATATGCAAGATAACGATCAAACTCCAATGTCTTGGTCAATTCAGGTGATAACTCCTAAAACAAGGTTTAAGGGATTTTTTATTGAAAGATGATGAAGGATGCAAACTAAAGATGTCCTAAAGGTTTTTATATCATGGGGGTGATGTCGAAGTGATATTTTTGGAAAGTGTGAATGTTTAGGTCACACATGGTAAAATGGTGGAGCAGTTTTCCCAAATTGTGAAATGAGGAATGTCGGTGAGAAATGAAAGTTTAGAGAGCTTAAATGAAAGCTTGAAATGGTCAAATGGGTGTTTGGAATGGGTAAATGAATGCTTGGGATGGTTAAACGATCAAACAGAGACTTGGGGTGGTTAAACGAAGGCTTCGAATGGTAACATAGAGAAATTTTTTATTCAGGGGGGCATATTCGCCCTTCTGCAGTGAAATAGGAGGTTGTATCATCCCTTCTGCAAAAAAAAAGGACTTGGTTTGAATGATAATGACTATGAAAAGGACTTGAAATGAAAACAATGAGGATGGTTTCTCAAAAAATTACTGGTTTCTCACAAGAAGATATTTTAAACAAGCACAACCCTATGATTAGTGTTAAGGGTATGGCTAATAAAGGTCTTAATCTAGGATGCACAAGGTTTCTAGGGAGTCCTCGATATACTCTCAGAATGTGAGGCCTAGACCGTGAACACAGGGCTATCACAAGTGTGAGTTGAGAACCCCAGTGAGATATTGAAGGGCTTGGACCAACTCTTCACGTCTATCTAGGTATCACCCTAGCTTTGACGCTCCACCAAACACGATGTGACTAGATTGGGGTACAACTTTGGCTCTCCCCCCTTTTTATACCCTATCGGTACGCGTGGTTGGGATCATCCCTTGGGGTGATGAAATCCCCAAGCAAGGTCCTCTAACAAGAAGGCACTAATCATTTTCAGCTACTCCCTAGGCTCACACGAAGCGCAAGGGGAAAGTGAAAAAAAACTAATGCCCACTTTGGGTAAATCAAAAATAAACACACCAAGCAGTAGGTTTTACTTTCTCCTAATTAAACTATGTGCCTAGATGAAAACAACAAGGAAAAGTTTTAAAATTTAAACAAACGGATGGCCCTGCAAGCAAATGTTAGTTGTTTTATCATTTGTTCTTTGTTAATTATGAAGTTATGCTAGTAAATATTATGAATAAATCAACTATACCCACCAAAAAACTAGTTTAGGGGGTTAGAACCTCAAAACAACAAAAAATTGTGACAAAAATGAAGCTAAAATGCCTATTTTTACCTTCCAAAATGTGTTGTTTAGGGAAAATCCGCCCCTTTGAAGTAAAATGTTAGAAAATAGTGTGAAGAACAGGGCAAATATTAGCAATAAATCCAATTATTCCATCAAGCAAACAAGGTTAGGGGGTTAGAACCTCAAAATAACAAATAAATGAGCCAAAAATGAAACTAAAATGCCCATTTTTACCTTCAAAACATGTTTAGGGAAAATCCACCCCTCTGCAGTAAAAACAGTGAATTAGGAGGGCATATCCGCCCCTCTGTAGTAAAAAAAATGAATCAGGAGGGCATATCCGCTCCTCTACAGTGAATCAGGAGGGCATATTCACCCCTCTATAGTAAAAAAGGTGAATCAAGAGGGCATATCCACCCCTTTGCAGTAAAAATAGTGAATCGAGATGGCATATCCGCCCCTCCGTAGTAAAATAATGAATTAGGAGGGCATATCTGCCCCTCTGCAATAAAAATAGTGAATCAGGAGGGCATATTAGCCCCTCTGCAGTAAAATAGTGAATTAGGAGGGAATATCCGTGATGGGGTAGGGTTGGATGGAACACTCACTGTTCCATGCTCTAGGTCCTTGTCCTCAAGAACACCTAGGTGACTCTCCACCTTAACCTTTAGGTCCTAACTCAGTGGTAGGCTCCCCTGGTTCTACTGGCTAACCCTACTATCATCAAACCCTCTATCTACCAAGCCAAGCTTGGTACCTTGCCACTACCTCTTCCTTAGCCCTTAATCTCCCTTAAAGGCTAAATACTCCCTTCCTTCCAATTTCTTTTTACAGGGGTGTGGGATTGCTTCCAACAACTTCCCACCATCACAAATTGATTCTTATTACACCACCTTGTGCACTTTGTCCATCGCTAGTTCTAAACCCTCACCTAGGGTTAAAAAGGCTACGAGCCTAAAGCCCCCAATTAGCCCTCCTAACCCGAGAAAAATGGATGTTGCTCAAATATTTTCCAAAGAACCCCAAATCTTTTCTATGGATTATTGGTCCTATTACCAAGCCCTTCAATATTTTCAAGGCCTCAAACCTTGGTTGGCCGTACACAAACTCATCCTCCAAAATAACAAATTTAGGGCTTAAAAAGACATTTCTTGACCACCTGGTGAACTGTCATTGTGTTCTCCATCCAAATGGTCCTGTGAAATCTCCTCCTTCATACCAAGCCTCTACAAGGCTTCCATCCACCTTCCTACCACGGGATTTAGCAGGGAGAGGTCACCCCTGCAAGTTATGTTCATTACACTTCACAACTTTCCTAGCCGGGCACAGTCAAGCTCGCCTAGGAGAAGTCATTCCCAATGTGTCCATGCCTCCTACCTACCCTTAAATATACCATATGTACACACATGGAGACTAGCTCTAATCCCCAAAAGGTCGTACACCAGGTATAGTGGGAAAAGGAACTAGAACCCCATCTTTGACAGGTTGCCAGTCAGATCAGTAGTGAGAAAGCACTTAACCAACTACAAACAAAAGCTTGAAAACGATGAAAATAACTAATGCAGAAACAAAAAAATTTTGGAAACTCCCTAAATTACATCCTACACATATTTAATTTCTTGGTCGTGCCAATAACTCACTATCAATATCAAAACACAAAACCTTAATCAATTTCAACACTGTTTTTGCTTTTCATTCATGAGAATTTTTCAAATTTTCAGAACTCCCAAATGACTTCCAACCCATCTACAGGTTGAGGCATACTTTTTATATGTTTTTCCAAAATAGTTGGGCCTCCCTTGGGTCAGAAAAATTAGTTACCAAGTGGGAAAAAGTGCACAAATGTCCAATTTTCCACTTTTCCCAATTTCCCAATTTCATAGACACTAACACAAATGAGTGTCTAAACTTAACATCTTCACCACTCCTAATAGCTCATGACTAAACCTTTTATTAGGTCTCTAACACAAGCTAATGTTCAACATGACCTTATAACATCAAAAACAAAACTTCCTAAGCCTAGTGTTTCCTAGGTGTTTTCTAGGTGCTCCTACACCATTCTCCCCCCCTCTACCAAACACTAAAGAATGGAAGGAGAGAGCAGTGACATATCAATGCCATTCTTCTTGAACTGGTCCTCTTGTACCCATGTAGCCTCATATTCATGCTTGTTCATCCATTTGATAAGGTGCTCCATGTACACTTTCTTCCTTGTAGACTTTTGCACTCTTGACTCCAAGATCTTTTCTGCCTGAAGCTTGTCTTGAATAGGTAGTGCTATGTTACTGACATCTTGGAAAACCTCTCTACTATTCTGATCCATCTCTTGGACTGATCCCTTGTACTTGATCAAATCTGCAACATTGAAAATTTGTGAAATTCCCAAATCAGAAGGTAACTCCACCTTGTATGCATTCTTGCCATACTTGGCTAATATCTTACATGGTCCTACTCTTTTCATTTGCAACTTGGTAGCCATTCCCTTCTACAACCTTGATTTTTTAAGGTGAACCATGACAAAGTCTCCTACTACAAATTGCACATCCTTCCTTGACATGTCTACTTTATCCTTCAATTTTTGAGTAGCCTCAGTGACTGTCCTCTTTACCTGCTCCTGAATCTCTTTCATGGTTTGAGTAAAGTCTTCAGCATGTCCACTCCTATTCTCCATGGCTCCTATATCCCCAAGCTCACAAATACCTCTTGGGTGCATTCCATACACAACCTCAAAAGGACTCTTCCTTGTGGTCCATTTGACACTATCATTGTAGGCGTACTCAGCTTGTGAGATGACCATATCCCATGTCTGTCCATATTCCTTGGTTAGGCACCTAAGAAGATTACCCAACACCCTGTCAACCACCTCTGTTTGAACATCGGTCTGAGGATGGTAAGCTGATCCAAATGACAAGTTGGTACCCAATCTACTCCATAGAGTCTTTCAAAAATGACTCATGAACTTAACATCCCTGTCTGAAACAATGCTTAAAGTTAAGCCATGAATCCTTACAACCTCCTTAAAGAAAAGGTGAGCTATATAGCTAGCATCATGAGTGGTTTTGCAAGGAATAAAGTGACTCATTTTGCTAAATCTGTCCACCACTACATACACACTATGAAAACCAGTCTTTGTCTTAGGGATTCCTACCACAAAATCCATACTCACACACTCCCATGGTCTGTTAGGAATGGGTAGGGGTTGATATAGGCCAGCATTACTAGCTCCGCCCTTGGCTTTCATACACACAACACATTGTTCCACATACTTTCTAACATCTCTTGCCAACTTAGGCCAATAGTAAAAACTTTGTACTAGTTCCAAAGTCTTGTTGATGCCAAAATGTCCACTAAGACTGCCATTATGCTTCTCTTGAATGAGGTTTTCTCTCATTGATCCTCTTGGAACACACAACTGATTCCCTTTAAACAATAATCCATTTTGAAATTTATACTCAGCATATTGACTATGAAAATGATTCTCAAAGTCAGAACATACCTTATAGGCTTCTGAGAAATCTTCATCCTCTCCATAGAGATCTCTAAAGCTTTCAATCCCTATGCTCTTCACTTGTATCTCTTGCACTGTCAACAACCTCCTGCTCAATGCATCTACTACCTTGTTCATCTAGCCCTTCTTGTGTTTGATGGTGAAGATAAAAGCTTGGATGTATTCCATCCACTTCAAGTGTCTATTTCTCAGCTTCTCTTGAGTATTGATATAGCTAAGTGCCTGATTGTCAGTAAAAACTACAAACTCCTTGGGTAGAAGGTAATGCCTCCACTTCCTAAGTGACTGAACCAAAGCATAAAGTTCTAAGTCATAAGTTGAATACTTCTTCTTTGCTTCATTGAGCTTTTCACTAAAGAAGGATATAGGCCTGCCCTCTTGACTTAACACTCCTCCTACTGCCACTCCACTAGCATCACATTCCACCATGAACAACTTGTCAAAGCTAGGTAACAAGAGAATAGGTTGAGTTGCCACTTCTTGTTTTAGTTTCTCAAACCCTTTCTCAGCTTCTTGTGTCCACTTAAACTTGGTTTTCAGACCACCTTTGATTTTATCTAGGACCGGTGCACATATACCCCTAAAGTTCCTTATGAATTTTCTATAGAATTGAGCCAATCCATGGAAACTTCTTACCTCAATCCCTGTGGTTGGTGTAGGCCAATTTAGGATAGCTTCCACCTTGCTTGGATTCATCTTCAATGATCCTTTAGACACTACAAAACCCAAATATACAAGCTCTTGCTTAAAGAACTCACACTTCTCTAGATTGATTGCCAACTTCTCCTCTTGCAACCTTCTAAGAACCAACTCCACATGTTTTAAATGCTCTTCTACTGTCTTGCTGAATATGAGGATGTCATCAAGGTATACCACCACAAATACTCCTGTGAAATCTTTGAGCACTTCATTCATGAGCCTCATGAGTGTGCTAGGGGAATTTGAGAGACTAAATGGCATCACTCTCCATTCATATAACCCATCATTTGTCTTAAATTTTGTCTTCCACTCATCACCATCCTTAATTCTGATCTGATGGTATCCACTCTTGAGATCCAACTTGGTGTAATATTGAGCTCCTCCAAGACAATCCATTAAGTCTTCAATTCTAGGAATAGTGAACCTATACCTGATTGTGATTCTATTTATTGCTCTAGAATCAGTACATAATCTCCATTTTCCTCCCTTCTTGGTTGCCAAGACTACTGGTACTGCACATGGGCTGATGCTCTTTTGAATCAATTTTTGATCCAACAACTCTTGCACTTATCTAACCACTTCCAAATTCTAATCCGGTGTAAGCTTATATGCTGCTTTGTTAGGCAATGATGCTCTAGGTATGAAGTCAATCCGATGACTGATGGCCCTTTTAGGAGTTAAAGTTGTAGGTGTACCATCACTTACTATATCCTTATACTTCTCAATCAAATTCTGGACTGCTCCGGGTATGACTGGTTTTTCAATCTTATCTTCCTCCTTGGATTGCAAAAATACTACATATCCTTCTCCACCTTCATGTAGGGTGTTGAGGAACTCTTCTCCACTACTTAGTAGAAAACTTGGTGTCTTTGATTGTCCTTCATCCTCTTCTGACAATGACTGCAACTTAATGGTCTTTCCATCCTTCTTAAATGAAATTGTATTCTCCTTTCCATCATACATGGCACTCTTGTCATATTTCCATGGTCTGCCCAATAGTAGATGACATGCATCCATGGGTAATACATCACAAACTAGCTTATCCTTGTACCCTCCAATGGAAAATTCCATCGTTGCTTGCTCATTCACTGAAACACTTTGCCCTTTGTTAAGCCACGTGACCTTGTAGGGGTTAGTGTGGGGTACCTTCTCCAATTTCAGTTTCATTACTGCCTCCTCTGAGATAATATTGTCTGTTGAACCTGAATCTACTATGACCTTGCATACTTTACCAAGTATCTTGCACCTTACCCTGAATAGAGCTCTCCTTTGTCTTGGTTCTTCCTTGACCGGTTGTCTGATCAAAACTCTTCTAAACATCAGACTCTCTCCCATCTCAGATTCAATGTGACTGACCTCAGTTGACTTAGGACTCATGGTGTCCTCTTGTGCATAAGTCACTCTCTTCTCAGCATTTGAAGATGATGCTTTCTCCAGGCACCTATAAGCTGAATGACCAACTTGACCACAATGATAGCACTTCATGTTTGCAAAGTATGAATTGCTCCTGCATGCTCCTCTTCCTCTATTGGATCCTCCTTGAGAACCTCTACCTCTATTATACCCTCCTCTAGAAGGTGTTTCATTGCAATGATCTATGGATTTAAACTCTCCTTGGTTTCTTTGGCCATTGCCTCTACCTTGGTAGCCACCCCTTTGCCCTCTTTGATCTCTTTGTTCTCTGCCTTTGCCTCTACCTTTAGAATTGGAGTCTTGTTTCTTTTTCAACTTCTCCTCCACCTCAAAATCCATTTGAAAACAACTATGGAAATTGGTGAGTGTAAAGAGACTCAACTCTTGTTGGATGTTCCATTTGAGGCCATTTAGATACCTCGCCACCTTGATGCTTTCTACTTCTTGCACCCTAGACCTAAGACTTAGTTTTTGGAACTCCTCGGTATAGGCAGCTACATCTAGGTCTCTTTGCTTGAGGTTTTGCCTCTTCTTATGCAATTGGACCTCATAGTCTTCAGGTAGGTAATACTCCTTCACTTTAGCCACCATAGCTTTCCAACTTGAAATGTGTTTCTTTCCTTCATTCTCTCTTTCTTCCTGTATGAACTTCCACCAAGTCAGTGCTTGTCCCCTTAGCCTTGATTTAGCTATATTCACCTTTTTTTCCTTAGTCACTCCATCACACTCAAAGTGATTCTCCATTCCTTCTATCCACTCCATAACCAACTCTGCATCCATTCTACCTATGAATATGGGAATGCCTTCTAATGCTTTACCACTCAAAGCCTTCAATGCCTTGAGGAAGGGTTCCTCCTTTAGTGGAGGATCAGGGTCTGGTTCAATGTCTTCCTAAACCTGATCCTCACCCTTGTCTCTAACAACTACTAGTTGTATCTTCATCTTGCCTGTAGCCTCTACTAGCTCTTCTAACCTTTGCTTCATCTCTTCAACTGCCTCTTCAAGTTGCATGTTCTTCTCTTGTTGCTTTGTCAAGTCTCTTGACAATTCTACATTGGTCACCATGGTTTTGGAACCACTTGATTCAACCTCTGACATACAATTCACTATCCAAAACCTTTCACTTGCTCTGATACCAATTTGATGGGGTAGGGTTGGATGGAACACTCACTGTTCCATGCTCTAGGTCCTTGTCCTCAAGAACACCTAGGTGACTCTCCACCTTAACCTTTAGGTCCTAACTCAGTGGTAGGCTCCCCTGGTTCTATTGGCCAACCCTACTATCATCAAACCCTCTGTCTACCAAGCCAAGCTTGGTACCTTGTCACTACCTCTTCCTTAGCCCTTAATCTCAACCTAAAGGCTAAATAATCCCTTCCTTCCAATTTATTTTTGTAGGGGTGTGGGATTGCTTCCAACAACTTCCCACCATCACAAATTGATGCTTATAACTCCACCTTGTGCCGTTTTTCCATCGCTAGTTCTAAACCCTCACCTAGGGTTAAAAAGGCTACAAGCCTAGAGCCCCCCAATTAGCCCTCCTAACCCGAGAAAAATGGATGTTGCTCAAATATTTTCCAAAGAACCCCAAATATTTTCTATGGATTATTGGTCCTATTACCAATCCCTTCAATATTTTCAAGGCCTCAAACCGTGGTTGGCCGTACACAGACTCATCCTCCAAAATAACAAATTTAGGGCTTAAAAAGGCATTTCTTGACCACCCGGTGAACTGTCATTGTGTTCTCCATCCAAATGGTCCTATGAAATCTCCTCCTTCATACCAAGCCTCTACAAGGCTTCCATCCACCTTCCTACCGTGGGATTTAGTAGGGAGAGGTCACCCCTGCAAGTTATGTTCATTACACTTCACAACTTTCCTACCCGAGCACAGTCAAGCTCACCTAGGAGAAGTCATTCCCAATGTGTCCAGGCCTCCTACCTACCCCTAAATCTACCATATGTACACACATGGAGAATAGCTCCAATCCCCAAAAGGCTGTACACCAGGTACAGCGGGAAAAGGAACTAGAACCTCATCTTTGACAGGTTGCCAGTCAGATCAGCAATGAGAAAACACTTAACCAACTACAAACAAAAGCTTGAAAACGATGAAAATAACTAATGCAGAAACAAAAAAATGTTGGATGCTCCCTAAATTACATCCTACACATATTTCATTTCCTAGTCATGCCAATAACTCACTATCAAGATCAAAACACAGAAACTTAATGAATTTCCACATTGTTTTTGCTTTTCATTCATGAGAATTTTTTAAATTTTCAGAACTCCCAAATGACTTCCAACCCATCTATAGGTCGAGGCATACTTTTTATATGTTTTTCCAAAATAGTTGGGCCTCCCTTGGGTTGGAAAAATTAGCTACCAAGTGGGAAAAAGTGCACAAATGTCCAATTTGCCACTTTCCCCAATTTCCCAATTTCCTAGACACTAACACAAATGAGTGTCTAAACTTAACATCTTCACCACTCCTGATAGCTCTTGACTAAACCTTTTATTAGGTCTCTAACACAAGCTAATGGTCAACATGACCTTATAACATCAAAAACAAAACTTCCTAAGATTAGTGTTTCCTAGGTGTTTTCTAGGTGCTCCTGCACCAATCCGCCCGTTTGCGGTAAAAACAATGAATTGGGAGGGCATATTTGCCCCTCTACAGTAAAAATAGTGAATGAGGAGGGAATATCTACCCCTCTATAGTAAAAAAGTGAATTAGGAGGGCATATCTTCCCATCTATAGTAAAAATAGTGAATTAGGAGGGCATATCTGCCCCTCTGCAATAAAAACAATGAATTAGGAGGGTATATCCACCCCTCTATAGTAAAACAATGAATTAGGAGGGCATATCTGCCCCTTTATAGTAAAGACAGTGAATTAGGAGGTCATATCCGCCCCTCTACAATAAAATAGTGAATTAGGAGGGCATATTCACCCCTCTACAGTAAAAAAAGTGAATTAGGAGGACATATCCGCCCCTCTGCAGTAAAAATAGTGAATTAGGAGGGCATATCCGCCCCTTTGCAGTTAAAATAGTGAATCAGGAGCACATATTTGCCCCTCTATAGTAAACATAGTGTATCAAGAGGGCATATCTGCCCCTCTGTAGTAAAAAAATTGAATCAAGAGGACATATGCGCCCCTCTATAGTAAAATAGTGAATTAGGAGGGCATATCCGCCCATCTGCAGTAAAAATAGTGAATCAAGAGGGCATATCCGCCCCTTTGTAGTAAAAATAGTGAATCAGGAGGACATATCTACCCCTTTACAACACACAAGAGAGAAAGTCCGCCCCTCTATGGGGAAAATTTGCCCGTCTGCAACTTGGACCTGCAAACAACTTCAACAGCAACAAATGTGAAATAAAGGGACCAGTTTGTGGGTCCCACCAAGCATGCCAAAAATGTGATCCCTTAAAATTTTCTATCCTTTATTCTAAAATGCAAAACTAACTATTAATGCACTAAAGGAATAACACAAGAAATACACCTCAAGATTAACCTAAGGAATGACTATGCAAAAAAGATAAACAAAACAAAGATTTTAAATAGTTATACCTTTGTGCTGCAAATTCCTTGGTTGGCCCTTAATCTTTGAGATTTTGTGTGCTCCTCGGATGGCTATGGAGGTGAACAGATGCAAGATCAAAAATATGATAAGTTGCAAGTGGCTAAATGACTTTGTTGATTGATGGAGAATGCTTGCAAATGGCTAAGTGCTGCAAATGAAAAATTGGCAAGAGTTTTGGTAGAAAAAGTCTCATTCTCCAAAATGAGAGGAAGGAGGGGGTATTTATAGAAAATTTGAATTCTCTAGATAATTCAACGATTGAGATTAAACCAACAAGGCCAAGATGGAGGGCTATGGTGATTTGAGGACTCACAAGCCCTCACATCTTGACATGTGGAATGTGAGATGGCCTAGGATGAGATGATGTGGAAGTGAGGTGGAAGGAAGGTACATGATGTGGAAAAAGGAAAAGTACCTTGGAAAAATGTTGATGTGACCTCTCAATGATCACATGGGGAAGAGGATAATCTTGGGTGTATAAAAGTGAATTAAAAATTCACATGATTGGAAGAATCTAGTGGATAAGACAAGGTTCCCAAAAAGGTGGGAACTTGCCACATGTGAGTGATGTGACAAGTCAAAAGTTCTAGAATTTTGCATGGGGAAGAGAAGATTCCTTGGAGGAATAAAAGTGAATTAAAAATTCACATGGGGAAGAGAGGAGTCTTGGATGAATAAAAGTGAATTAAAAATTACTTGGGAGATGGGGAGAGTTGACCAAGGTACTGATTAGGCTTAAGTGATTAGTGATTAGAAGATGATTAGTGGTTAAGGAAGATTAGAGGCCAGCTTGCAAAAGTTGGAGGATGTGACATGTCTTAATCAAGGATTAGACATGTGCACATATCTCATGATGAGATTAGAGGATGAATGAAGATTAAGGAAAATGATGTGGCATGTGAGGAATTAAATAAATGTCATATTTATTTAATTCATTTGATGAAAAAGGGGGATTAAAGAGATAAGGTATTCAATTATTAACTTAATACCTTAGGGATTTGGTAGAATTAAGGGTATTAACTAGATAATAGTGTTATTACCTAATTAACACGATCAAAAGGATGTTTAAACGAAAAGGGATAAATATGGACCAATGCAAGTGTCCAAATTTAGGTGTCTATAGTTATAATTCATGGTTACTTTTGTTGAAAACTTGACTCTATTGGTATATCAGGAGAGCACCTTAGGAGTCAGCTCGATAGAGTATTGTTACATCGATACTAGGTTGTGACCTATTTTCATCAGACCATCGACGAGGCTGTGATGGGGGTTCCATTGATGAAGCATTGTCAGGCTAATGGTATTGAATTTTGTTAGGAATGGGGGAAGGACTACGTCACTACGGAATTTCAATTTTTTTTATGGATGGAATGTGAATGTAGGCTAAAATATGGATCTTGTCACAAAAATTTCTACAATTTGCATTGTTCATAAAATCAAAGTGTGGTATATTTTTTTGATTATTGATATGTGAAAGATAAGTGGGGTGGACTCGGTGGAGGCTAGTTATTTTGTAAAGAAAAATTAAATTTCCTTTTAAGAGATCAAATTTAAATTTTAATATCACAATTTCATGGATGATGGAATACAAAACCCTATTTCCCTCGATATAATTTATGCATTTGATAATTCATGGTATTGGTTGTTGACAACTTGAATCTATTGGTATATCGAGGAGAGAACCTTAGGAGTCAACCCAATAGAGTATTGTTACACTGATACTAGGTTGTGAGCTATATTCATCAGGCCATCGATAGGGCTGTGATGGGGGTTCTACCGATGAAGCATTGTTAGGCTAATGGTATTGAATTTTTTTAGGAATGGGTGAAGGACTACGTCACTACAAAGTTTCAAATTTATATGGATGTAATGTAGGCTATAATATGGATCTTGTCACACAAATTTCTATATTTTTTATTGTTCATAAAATCAAAGTGTCTTATATTTTTGTGATTATTGATATGTGGAAGATAAATGGGGTGGACTCGGTGGAGGCTAGTTTCTTTGTAAAGAAAAATTAAATTTCCTTTTAAGATATCAAAATTAAATTTTAATATCATAATTTCATGGATGATGGAATACAATATAAAATATCATCAACTAAAGTTTGGCATATGATTCATGAAGTGAAATATAAAATAAAATATCATGAAATGCAATGATTCACAATTTATTTGAATACAATATAAAAATCATCAACTACAATTTGGAATATGATTCATGCAGTGCAACATAAAATAAGATATCATGAAGTGCAATGATTCACAATTTCCATGTTCATTGAATACAATATAAAATATCATCAACTACAGTTTGGACTTTGGAACAATGGAAAATTATTCATGAAGTGCAGTAAAAGTACCTAAAAACTGCTAATTCTTTTCCATTTCCCAAATGGATTCAAGGTCCTCAAACCAATGCTCATCTTGAGATAAAGTAAAAGAGTCATCTTGATTCTAAGTCTACTCTTCACTTTATTTGACCTATGTCTCAAATTCAACATTCATTGTGTGAATTGTGTCAATTTCAATATCATTTTAATCTATCCCAATCCCACTGCCACCAGTACCAACATTTGGAATTGGAGTGCCTATGTTGCACAATTCGGTCCCTCTTCTTTCACATGTGGACCTCCAGATTATGAGTGCCCTTTGAAAAGGAATTTTTTTGACATTATACATAGTCCCTTTCATCCTCAAAAAAAATTTCCAATTTTTGTCCAATTTATTTCTTAACTTTGATTTCAAAAACCCCAATGTATTGAAAACTCTCTCATTCTCCACCAACCCCAATTTCATTGTTTGAAATAAATCAACAAGTTTGAAATATTCTGACATTGAACCATGGAATATTTCACTCTGACCTAAGCTTATCCAAACTTTTTTTATTGATCACAGTTCAAAGTCATTCTCCTTGCCCATGGATTTATAATAGTCCCTCATAGCTGTTGAAAAACTCCTACATTGTTGTCTAAGCTTATTTTTATTTAAAATTCCTTCTATTGTCTCCTCATTGTATGTTACCTTTTTTGAAAACTATTCGATCAATATTTTTAATTGATCATGAAAATATTTTGGATTATCTTGGTTTACCCAAAATTAGGATACATAATAACCATGGCTTAAAGTATTTCCTATCAAGGGAATCTTTCATGAATCTTTGAGGAAAGATATTTTGCAATTTCCTTCAAATTATCACTAAAAAATTTAACATTGCAGTTAAAATCTTCCTCGTTAACAACTACTTCTCTACTAGAGTGTTCTTACAATGGTATATTGGTATCTCATATCCACGTACACGAAAATATAAGTTCCCACTTGCATTAAACTATAAATAATTATCAGGATTATTCAAATCAGTAATTATTTACCACATCAAATAATTTGCACCTTCTTGTGTTAGATCTAGATATAGATGATCGAGGACCAAGCATGTAAGTTTACGTATATTGGCATATTCATAAGTATACATAGTTTTGTCTTGGGATTTCTTCACAATATTGTTCATCTCATCCATCATGGGGAGAAGACTAGCTAAAGTCAAGAGTGTCACTATATCGCTTAACCTATGTAAGAGGTCAGGAGCTTTGTCTACTATGTTGTGATGCTCGTACATCACTCCAATCAATGATTGATATTTTGAGAGAACTCGTTGCGCTCGTCCATGTAGGGAGATCCATCTGGTATCGACATCCTTAAGAAGCTTGTTTCTAGGTGTTATTCCCTTAGAAAATTTTTGAAATTCAAGGAAACATTTGGGACTTCGGTAGAAGTATGCGTGGATCTTGCAATCTAGATTTTCAACTTTTGATACTATAGGAAACTTTCTTACAATTTTGAATGCTAGATTCATTATGTGGGCCATGCAGTGAATGCCAAGCATGTATGGTGCACAAGTAGTTTGTAACTTTGTGCAAACACCACTCCTTTGACCTTGCATCACTGCAGCTCCATCAGCTCCTACAAACACCAATTTTTTGGCAATTGTCAACTCATCCATACCTACAATTTCATTCAAATATTTCTTGACTAGTTCAAATAGATTTTGCGATGTTGAATTTTCCTTCCTTTTATGAACACAAAGAAGATGAGATTCGCAATTTTTTTGTTCTACAGTATATAAATGCATATAGACCCAAGAAGTACTATCTACCATAGTAACTTCATCTAAAGATAATGTAATGAAATTTGACTCTTTTACTTTCTCCATTAAATATTCCTTTTCCATTGCAGCATGATAGTTCGCCCATTCCAATCTAGCGTTTACTAACCAATGTGAGAAGGGAAAGTGGGGAACACTCAAATAAGATAATAAATCAAAATATTTTGGGTAGTCTATCATAGGATGCCCTTGGACAAAATAGGAAAAACAACACTCATCTTAACATTTTTTGACATGCTGTTGCCATGGATTTTCCAAAATGAGCCTCAAGTGTACCTTGACATTTTTCAATATTTGACATTCCATGGTTATTCATAATCCATGACATACTTAACATGAAGACATTCTTCCTTTGATTTCCATCATCAAATTGATTGTTCCTTTTCATCTATGATTTTCTTTTCATAAACTCTATCGATATGATTCTCTATAGTGTCAAGCTTTAGTTGCAACATCTTGTCTCTTCCACATTTCTAACTACAAATCTTACATTTGGTCTTGTTACCCTTTCAATATCATTTTCGTTTGATACCCCCACTGGTACAATGAATGGGTACTTCAAAAACCAACCAAGTTAAAAATTCCTTGTCATTTGCCACTCGCACCTCAATTTTGATTTTCCTTTTCTTTTCTTGCTACCAACATCATTCTCATCCAAGTCAACTATCTCATTCTAGCTAACTAGGGTATCCCTTGGAATATCTTCTGCAGTATTTCCATCCTCATTTGATACATTTTTATTTAACTCAATGACAATCTCACTTTGACCTTCCTATGGTGGTGAGGTATTGTGAATTTCATCTTCAATAATATTTGGTGGAAGATTTGATGATGTAGCTCCACCTTGATCTTATGGATTAGAAGCTTTTCCAATTCCAAAGAAAGATTGTATGGTACCTCCATGTTTTGGGTGTTTTGATGGCCTCCCAGTCTCTTCATTACCCTCGGGACTCTTACCCTTGCTGCTCGACATATTGATCTCTCACTTCGAATAAAATCTAGAAAAAAATGTCTTCTTGTTTAAGAAGGACAGACCGAAAGAGAATATAGATCCCATTCCCTACTCAAAATCATGTTTAAGACTGAAGCAAGAATGGAAAATAGATAAATAAATCTTACTAATATAACTAATAACTAATAACAGTATGAAGAAATGATCACTCACCTTTAAGTCTACGTTTTCAGTTTTCGGTGACTTATGAATCGAGAAGTAGAACCTCAAAACCAAACAAAATGTATAAGAATAAATAAAAATTTCAATTGTATTTATAACAATCCATATTTGGGAAACTCAATGGGATTTTTAAATGGTATGTTAAAATTTTGGTGAATCTCACATGCTTATACAACGATGCTTTGTAATTTTCAAAGCGAAATGTGTCCTCAAATGTAATTATTTTTAAATATTATTAGCGAAATAGGTCCTCATAAGCAACTATTTATAAATTTTAATTGGCGAAATGGGTCTTCACAAGAAAATATTTGTAAATTTTAATTGGTGAAATGGGTCCTCATATAATGTTGTTTTAATAGTATTGGCGAATATGTTGGTGTTTTATGACATGCTCCCCGAGATTCTAGGAAAAAATATTAATAGGTCCATTGGAAACACGTAGTTTGTTATGGCGAATTTATTTCCTAAACATGCCTCATAAAAAAAACCCGTTGGTGAATGGACATGCATTGGACTAATAGTTCCTAAAATCCAAGTGATTTGAACACCCTGTTCGAAACAGTAAATTCATCAATTTCGATTTGCTCGATTCCTAGAATTTTCCAAATGGCGAAGATTCACCACTAAAATTTTCCTCAATAAGTGTGCATATATAAATTTTTATACCTTTATTATAATTTAATTTATAATCATTGCATATCGAAGCTATCCCTTTCTATTGTATCCTATTGAGGTTTACTACATATAAAATAATATTAAACCTTGAACTTCAATCATGAGTTTTATAGCAATAATGAGAACAAGCACCACAAGTGTTAAGGATGAGGTTTTCAACTCACTAAAAGGCCTAGAGGTAGCACATAAGGTAAACACATGTTAGTATGGAGCTTCCCTAATCATGGGTGGGTCCCAACCTTAGGTACATGTTGAGTGGGAGTTTACACCATCATAATGGGATATCACAAGAAGAATCATCATTCTCTTTAAGTTTTAATATTCTCTATTTCAATATTCGTGGATGATACTTTCATTTATTGGTGCAAGGAATTTCAAGATGAGTGTTACTCATAATTTTTTGATGGATGACATGGAGTTGATACTTTATTGGATACAAATTTTCTTTGGTACATATAAATCTTGGATGATCTCTTTGTTATCATTTATATTTATAGTCTCTTGATTTTCTTTTATGATCACCTATCACTAACATGATTCATATTTTTGTCTTGCAAACTTGGGTGTTGTAGGTTTTTGAGACATATTCATGATGATCAAATCTTTGAGTGCTAAGATCACTATTTATATCTATGGTTGGATTCATTATTTTAAAGGCATCCCTCTTGTCCTTATTTCTCATATAGAGAAAGCTTACTCGACATGTATCAAGTATGAGTTTCTATAATATGGAGGCACTTTATTTGACCATTTAATTGTTTATTTGGATGATGAGGATATAATTACCCCTTAGATTTGTTTATATTTTATTATGTACATATAGGGAAGATATTTTTTGTGCGTATCCAATTTAATCATGTTAATCCATTCATAATAGTTCTAATCGCATATTTTGGAAAGGATATTCAAAATTGAATACAACTTATAGCCAAGATATTTTGATGAATTTATGGATGATTCTTATTTTTAATTATCATATATGAATGAAAAAATTATTGTGAGAGAAATAATTTGAGGAATTCCTTATATTTTATGATTTTTTCATTAAAAGATGTTTGAGCATCCTCTCTTTCTTCTTTTTTAATATAAACTTAACCTTCCTCTTGGTTCCTCCAAGTTAAAATTTAATATGGAAAATTAGAATGTATAAGACATATTTTTATGTGTCTCATTGAGTTACCATTGCATTTGATACATCTTTGGGTCATGTCATCTTATATTGCTAAGATATTAAAGGTGTTAGTCTCCATACGTGTATTTAGTGTCCTAGATATATGTATAATACATTATAATATTATATCAATATGTTGTTACTATCATATCATCCTACATATCATGCAATGTATATATGGTAAATTAATAGAGGAAATACCTATCACCATTTTATTCAATTAATTCAAATTCTATTTTACATTACAAATTCAATTTGTCAATCTTGACAACTTTTATTTATGTTCTCTTTCTTTTACTTTTGAATTTTTATTTATATATATGAATGTGGTTGTTAAATATATTAAAAAAAAATGAAATGACTATAATTTGAAGGATTTTGAATATGTATATAAACACCTATTTGTTATAATTTGCATAATTTTGATTTTATAATACTTCATTACAAAATTAACAATAAAATTTTGATGGAAAAATAATGTAATGTTTTTAATATGTAGTTATGCATATAAATAATTAAATCGATATAGATTCAAATTAGAAATTAAATTATTTTATTTCAACCTATTACCAAATATTCAAAATAATTATTTATGTGATTATTCTATAAAAAAACATCTACTTTATTTTTAATTATTCTTGTGTTAAATGTATGCAAATATTTTTTTCAAGGATAAGAGTGTGCATATCTTAAGGTGTTCTGTCTATTTATTCAATGCAATTTTTAGAAATAATCTCCATAAACTTGTATACAATAATACATATGATATTATTTAGCAAACAAATTACCCCAGTGATGTAATTTGTGTTATAATATTTCTTCCTCATATCTAAAAATTTAGAATATTTTGTTATAATAGATAATGTCACTTGAAATGATAAATATTTTTAAATCAAGAGAAAATTAATAAAATATATTAAAAATTGAACAAGAAATATAAAATATATGATGTGCTTACTTTGCTAAAAAATCTAAATGAGAAAGCTCAAGTGACATGTAAAGTGAAACCATTTCTTAGAGGTAGACCCATTGAGTAAAAATAATTATAATTTTATGACAAAGTACAAAAAATAATGAATGTGATATTCTAATAGATAAACCATAATAAATGAAAAAAATGACAATTATAGTAGTGCTTAAGGGAACACCTTATCCTTTTTAAAAAATATTAACTTGAAATATTAAATATAGCACATTAAGCTTGGTCCAAACTCTAATGAACAATAATAAACATTTATTTTATTAATACCTCTCAATGTTGACAAACAAATTTTCACATTAGTCCTTGGCCTTAAACCTCATCTTCCATGAATGTATTTACTATGTCGCAAATGAAAGTTTCATAACTTACCACACATGTGGCTCTCTTATGTTTCAATATAGTATAAGAATCTAAGGGTCACTCCATTAGATTGGAGATGTCTTGTTTAAATCAATCCAATTATAGATCTTCCTTGAGAGGGATGGTACTAATAGATTGAGTAGAGAGCCTATATGAAGTGTTGGGAGTAAAAAAATTACAAGAATATTTGTTTTTGTATGCATCATCACTAGCTTGAGATCTAAATTTTTTTTGCACATATCTCTTGGCTTAAAGGAGACACTCATGGACCATACTAGGGAAATCAACATAGCATTGGATGACGGAAGGATGTTTTTTTTGAAAAATAGAAGCATTGATATGGTCTCTCACAATAAATTATGTATTTTCATCCAAATGTTTGATTTAGATTCTTTGACATTAGGCTAGTTAGTTCTTAACAATCTATTGATTCATCCCTAGTTTAATTTGGTGATAAACTATAATTTTGAATAGAAAATTCCTAGAATGAGTGCCATGAGGTTTTGAAGGGAAGGGAATCAGAACAAGGATATTTTCATGTCCACTTAATTTTTAGGATCCTTATTTTACGACCATGGTGATGTGAAACATTTGAACACCATCAAAGAATTATAAATCTTGGTTTGGATTAAAGTGTTTATATATTTTTAAATATTTCCTAACCATTCAATACAAAAAAATCCCTCAACATCCTAAACTCGTTAAAGCATTTAACATCAATTTCTTACTCATGTGGTGGTTGATATGATGGTACGGGCGGGTGCATGGAAATGGGTAGCAATTCCATGGACACCCTCTAAAAAGATATTTGAAAATCCATAACGCAAGCATGTTATAACACGCTCACGCTATGGCTCATTATGCCAAGCCTAAGGCTCGGCAATTACAAACCAATAATGTGAGCGCGTTATAACACGCTGGCGTTATTAATTGTTAAAAGCAAAAAAATAAATGCAAATCTCTCATTAGCATTCTGACTATTTCTTTTTGCAGTCGCGGCCAAAACCTCCACAATTTCACACTCATGCTCTAGGAGGATAAATTCAACAAATTTTTTCACCAAAAATTGATATTTCTTCGCAATGATGGCGCCACAACGACAAGGAGCTTTGAGAGGTAAGGATTCTATGGTTTTTGTTTTGAATTAGTTAGTTTTACTTTGAATTTGATATCTATTTGTTTGAATTTTTAGGAGATGCAAATCAACGTGCCAACCCTCAAAATCCTCAATAGGAAGACCAACCAAATCCTCAAGATCAAAATCAACCACAACATCAAACTCCTCCACCAATCACTCAACCCCCTCCTGGAACTCAACAAAATTTAATGAGTGAAATTGAGAACAACAAAAATAAAATTGAGGATTTGATCAGTAGGTTGAGTGATCCAAATGGTTCAACCACAAAAAGAATGACTCTAGCAAATTCATTGAAAGATATGTTAAAAAATGTAGATTCAATTAGTAAACAAATAACAGGATGGCAAGATAGGAGGCAAGCGGCTAGGGATTATTATACAAATAAACTATCATACAAGGATGTGAAGGATTTAAAAATTACAAAAGGTGATTTCTGGTCATTATTCACCGACCCACGCACAAATCAAAATCTTACCCTCAATGCGAAGAGGTTTCCTATCCATTGGTGCCACCACCAACAGATTAGGGACTAGTTTTATGATAGGTGGTACATGGTCTTCAATTACCCATTGTGCAACAATTTAGAGGTCCTGCAATATTTCCTTAGGAAACTATACAATGAGTTCATATTGAACAAAATCCCAAATTATTTTGATATGAGTGATTTCCAGGGGAGAGGTGGGGGGTCAGCTCAGGATAGACCTGGTGCACAGCTAGATCCTATGTGGCAAGGTAGACGATCTCTTGCTAGGCCACCTCGTGAGCACGTTGTTATGCCTTTCATCACGAAGGAAAGTGTTGATGTAGAGACATTAAAGGCAATCAACACTTTGAACCAGAGTGTCATCCATCATACTAGCCCTATTCTATAGCGCCATCTAGGGGAGTCTTCGAGTGGTGACCTTCAAACACATGTGTGTCAATCTTGTGGGGCTACTTGTTCATATGACCCCATCGACACTTAGGAGACTAGTACGCAGGATTTGTTTGCAACTATGGAGATGGAGAGGGTAGTTGAAATTTTGCATGAGGCATATGGCATTGATAGTTAGGTAAAAGTTAGTGCATGTGTTCATTGAATTTAATTTATTAAATTTAGATTTTGAAATGCAAGATTAACTAAAAAAATTTCCTTGTTTTTAATAAAATTGCAAGGTCATAGTGTTGAGACTGGATACACCGCCCCCCCGCCAACCTATTTATGTAGTACACCTATTGCTAGGATATGTAACTAGTAAACAATTATAAATTTATTTCATGTTAATAGCATTGTTTTACGAATGGTAATTTAATATACGATTTTGGATGTTGAACAGACTAATATTGGAGGTTTTGATGGGACACTTCCCAGTGGTAGTGGATTTACTCAAACCTTCACGCAAATAATAGAATAAAGAGTTTGACTAATGAATCAAGTGCTTAATAGATTTGGGTAGTTTATATGCACATCGTTGATTACGTTGAATAATTTATTGTTTTATTTTCATTTTTTGCGAGACAATACACCTCCGAATGTGATGAGGAAAATGGATATTGGTGTGAAATCTGCTATACAATCCTTGATGGCTCTGACATAAGAGGTATGAGGAAAATTAGTAAATTTCAATTTACATTTGTTGTTATAGATGTTAGTTAGTGAAAAATCAAACCATTATTGATTCATTTAGTTTAATTTCTATTTGTATGGTTTATACAGGGCTTGAGCACGTTTGAGCATGGGTGTGAGAATATTTCCCTCATGGAGAGAGATCGTGAGATAGCTTTAAGTGATTATTTTGTCAAATAGATCATTTTTTATAATGTAATTTATATATATTAATGTCTTTACTTCTTATTGTAACAGTTAAAACTTCACCATGAACTAAACACTAGGAGGAGGAGCAGGAGCACTCCACGAGTGTAGCAAAAATGCGTGACAGACCTATCGCCATCCAATAAAAAAGGAGAGGGAAATATTTTATTTCCAGGGCATGGAGAGCAATGACTTTTGATTCCAAATCCCTTTGTTGTATGCCTACATGGCAGTTTTGTACATATTTTTTATTGGACATATTTGACATTGTATGCCTATATGGCATTCTCATAAGCCTATATGGCTATTTTTTACACATTTCATACTTATATCGACATATATTGATGTATGCCTACATGGCTATTTGGTTAATACAAATATCTTTTATCAATGCTTGTCCATATTTGTATTCTAAATTGATGGTTCAATAGATATGAGTTACGTGTATTCAAGTATATACTTTACAACTTACGTGTATACTTTGTGACTTATGTGCATTCGAATGTATACTTTGTGGCTTACGTTTTTTCATGTGTATACCTTGTATTCGTGCATATACTTTGTTTTAATTTATGTATACTATGTATTTGTGTGTATACTTTTTGAGGCTTACGTATTTTTCAGTACTTGTACTTCCCTTATTGACATGTACATGTTTGACTTATTCACATGTATAATTATTAATTGGTTAGCCCTAGCATTGATCTATGTCATCCTCAATGCATGATCCTGGAGAGGGAGTAAGAACACCCTCAAGGTCAAAAGGAGTTTCACATGCATTCTTCATAGGCTCATTTTGGTAGTCAAACCAAAAACCTCTTGCATCATTGAAATGAAAAAACTATCCTTTATAGCAGGTTTGAAGCCATTATCATTCTTCATCGGTTCTTCATGTATCCACTCCCCATTAATGGTTCCCTCATGACCTTCATGAAACCAAGCACTTATCTCATTTGTGATAGAAGAAATGTATGAATATTTATCTTCCTCCTTATGAACCATTCATTATCATGAGAGATGGGTTCTTGTGAACCACTACTCATGAAACATGGTTCAATGAGTTTGACTTGTAAAACAACATGATTGAATCCTAATAGCAATATCACAATATTAATATATCTAAATGTGTTATTTCCTTCAGCTAAAATTTGCACTTATACTTATGTGATTGATGTATGTTTGTGTATGGGATCATCGTAATTTATATTTGATGATTTTATTGTGTCTTTAAGGTTTTTTTATTAAAGGGTGCATGAAACAAGTTTTAAATCCTTAAAAATATTTGAATTTCTTAGGTTTTTCTATTTGTTGAGTCTGGGCTCCGAGCCCGAGTCCAAGTCAAAAATTGGCTTGTCAAGTCTGAGGCAAGTCCAAGTCTTGTAACATTGGTGTGAACACATCGAGTAATAATGTATATGTTGATGAAGAGAGAACCCATCCTTGTTTCCAAAAAAACCATAGTATAGATATGGTTGGTCGAGATAAAACATCACTCTTCTGGATAATTCAAACCATAATCTTTCATGGCTGCAAACACACCTTCATTATGTGTGTTCTTGATCCTACTGAAGAAATGGTGGAACATGTTGTAGATCAAATATTGTAACCCTAAGTCCACAAGAAGGTTACTTGTCCTGATTTCCGCAAATGTCTTTAATATGTTCATCCTTCTTGAGTAATGTGAACTATTGATTTCATCTAGATCTTTGAAACTGTTTGCAATCATGTGCAATACTATAGAAGCTAGAGATATATCTAATACTACAAATGACTACTCAATAAAGCTTAAAAATTCTTCTATTCTTTTAAATGTGACCATAATGGCATTCCTTTAAGATAAAATACTAAGCTTACTACTTGATTCATAAAGTAATCTTGCCAACCACTATCATCGGTTGCCATGCTTCCAATGGAAAGTCAATTTGTTGCAATACCCAAAGGCTAGCAGGTTCATTCGCTCTAATACTACTGTAATGACTCGAGCTCTGGATCAATAGATTTTTTTTTATTTCTTATTGGATTGATAAAGGTTGTCATCCAATATTATTAAGATAAATAATGGAGTCCCCAAATTATAAATGAAATAAATTATGAATATGAAATCTAATTCAAATATTAATTTGATAATGGAAATTTGATTAATAAATATAATATTTGTTTCTAATTAATCAATTAAAATCATGTGCTAGCTTTGAATATGAATCTGCCTATCATTGATATATAGGCCTTGAGAATTGGGATCTCTTTACTGATTGATACTTTGTACTCATGCATCTTACTTTGAGTCCTTTCCGGATTATATTCTTGAAACGTATACTCCCATATTATAATTTTTTGCTCATATAGACCAATTCCACACTAAGTAATTCAATAATAAAAATAAGTTTGCAAATTGGTTACCCTGATCTTCCCTTCTTATTCTCTTTTATACTCGAAAACTACATAATTGAATTCTGATAGCAATATCACAATTTGACACATTGTAGAAAATACATCCTACTTATCAATTGATGAGCTAAAGAGGCTCTATAATGAATGTTTCATAAGGCACAACACTTGCTGAAGGTTTTGCAAATGGGGTTGCAAGCTAAGTGGGCTTAACCTTGGGTAAAAAACTTCATGGTTAAGCACTTGAGTTGGAGTAGTACTGGGATGGGTGACCTCCCGGGAAGGCCGAGTGCCTCACCTCTGTGAGCATCACCTAGATGCAATGAGTGTTAAGTGGACCATTCATTATCATGAGAGATGGGTTCTTGTGAATTGGGCCCTCTTTCAATCCATGTCAGACTTGGGACCATATAGGAAGCTAGAGGTTGTACCAAGTACGAGATCAACAAGTTTGTGTAAAAAATCTAAAAAATAGAGAACAGTGTGAATAATTCTTATTAGATCTTCTCCAAAAGTTCAACAACAACCTCCATTCGAGCCTCTCAAGGCTTTACATAGTGTTTTACACCCTTCTCTAACTGATCCATGCCCTCAACTAACTAAAAATCAACTTTCAAAACAAGTAATCATTGCATTTCAAATTTGTTGCTTTAATCAACTTACAAATTTGCAACTTTAGGCTCCTCCAACCTAAGGGATTGATCTTTTGGAACATAGCTTAGAGCGATTCCACATGTTTTGATGTGAAAGAGGACCATGCCTAGCATAAACATACCTATTTGGATGTTTTGGAATAGTGTGCTTGGTCACACAAGTTGCAGAACGAAAGTTGCACCACTTTGCAACTTTGCACTGCTTGCATTTGATGTTTTTTCCATCAAGTGAAAATCCGTCACCACGGGAAAAACACTCTGAGATAGTCAAAACCGAGAGAGGCTTTTGTAGAGGGTCTCAACGTAATCCTATAGGATTAGATGATAATTTTCTAAGCATCATGGTATCCGAGTAATAGCATGTTGAAGTTTGCAGCCATTTTGCACTTTGGACCCTTAAGGGATCAATCTGGTGGAACATAGCTTAGAGTGATTCCACGTGTTCAGTGTGAAACGAGACCATTCCTAGCATAAAAATACCTATTCGGATGCGTTGGAGCAGTTATTCTGGTCATACAAGTTGCAGGGAAAAAGTTGCACCACTTTGCAACTTTGCAAAACTTGAATTTGACACTGTAGACATTAAAAATGTACAAATGTCGTTCAACACACTTGATCCTGTTTACTAACATCATTTCTTTCTAAATCATACATTTTGTCTCTTAATCGTTATTCATATGATTAAGTCTATCGCCTCCTTTGATTAAATTAATCAATTTAATTTAATTAACCTTACATTGCTGTTTAATTAAATAAATCATTTTATTCAAGTAAAATCTCTAAAGTCCTATTAAATTAAATAAATTAAATCTTATTTGATTTAATCTAACACATTCCTTCTTTATTAAATAAATCAAATCATTTATTTAATGAATCATTTCCTCTCGATTTCTGACTTAAATCAATTCATAAATCTAAGTCTAAATTGTCACATCACCTAATTCTTCATTAAGTTAATCAAATCCTTGATTAAGTTAATCCTTCTCACTAAAATCCTCTAGAGAATGCAACTTGCACAATAAATCAAATACTTTGATTTATTAAATCTCTATTTTCCTCACATGGCATCAAAAGGGAATATTCCCTCAAGTTTGAATTCAAAAATAAAAGTGGATGGGCACTTCCAACAAGGCATTCACTCCTTTTACATGTCCTTGTGCATTGAGCCAAGTGACATTAACTCCATTTCTTTCTCCCTCCAACATATCACATTCAAAATTCAAATTTGAATCCAATGGCATTTATCATGCACATTGACCAAAATGTGCTCATTCCTCCTCCAATCACATGTGGTCAAGTGGCCACTTCTCATTGGTTGGTCTTTTATCCCACATTCATCCAAATCCCTCATTCTTCCAATTTGAGAATTTATAAATGAGAGACTCTTCCTCTCATTCAAACATCCACAATTTGAGTAAACTTACTATACTCAAATACATCTCATCCACAACTCATATGCAAAGTTACTCTTTTCAAGTGAGAACTAATTTTGCTCTTTTCATCCATACATTCCCATCACTTTCACATTTGTACCAAGGTAATGCTCAAATCTCTTTGGAGATTTGACCATTTCTTCATCAATCCACATTGCAATCATAGGAATTGGGAAAGGGCCAATTGCAACACATCATTGGCACCAATTCCCCCATGGGATCATCATTTTATTAGCTTAAATAGGATTTAGTTCAAGTTTCTTATTTCATGTTCTCCATTTTCCTCATCTTAGCTTTAATAAATGGATTTTGTGGGGAATCCCTCATTGTTTGCTTGCATTTAGATCTAACACTAACAATGTTTTTCGTCTTTGTGCATTTGCAAGATTAGGGTTCACAAACACTTTTTCCATTAAGTGAAAATATGCCACGACGAGAAAACCACTCCAAGATAGCCAAAACCGAGAGAGTTTTTTCTACAGGGGCCCAATGCCTTCTTGTAGGATTAGATGAAAAGTTTCTAAGTGTCATAGTATCAAAGTAATAGCATACTAAAGTTTGCAACCATTTTGCACTTTGGACCCTTAAGGGATCGATCTGGTGGAACATTGCTCAAAGCGATTCCACATGTTGCAGTGCAAAAGAGGACCATGCCTAGCATGAAAATACCTATTTAGATGTGTTGGAATAGTTTGCTTGGTCACACAAGTTACAGAATAAAAGTTGCACCACTTTGCAACTTTGCACTGCTTGCATTTGATGTTTTTTCCATCAAGTGAAAATCCGCCACCATGGGAAAACCACTCTGAGATAGCCAAACCCGAGAGAGGTTTTTGTAGAGGTGCTCAACACAATCCTATAGTACTAGATGAGAAGATTCTAAGCATCACGGTATCCGAGTAATAGCATGCTAAATTTTGTAGCCATTTTGCACTTTGGACCCTTAAGGGATCGATCCGATGGAACATAGCTCAGAGTGATTCCACGTGTTTCAGTGTAAAATAATACCATGCCTAGCATAAAAATACCTATTCATATGTGTTGGAGTAGTTAGTTTGGTCATACGAGTTGCAGAGCGAAAGTTTCACCACTTTGCAACTTTGCACAACTTGAATTTGACACTTTTTCCATCAAGTGAAAATCCGCCGCCACGGGAAAACCACTATGAGATAGCCAAAACCAAGAGAGATTTTTCTAGATGGGTCCAACATGATCCTGTAGGATTAGATGATAATTTTCTAAGTGTCATAATATCCAAGTAATATCATGTTCAAGTTTGCAACCATTTTGCACTTTGGACCCTTAAGGGATCAATTTGGTGGAACATAGCTCAGAGTGATTCCACGTGTTTTGGTGTGAAAGAGGACCATGAATAGCATAAAAATACCTATTCGAATGTGTTGGATTAGTCTACTTGGTCACATGAGTTGCAGAATGAAAGTTGCACCACTTTGCAACTTTGCACTGCTTGCATTTGATGCTTTTTCCATCAAGTGAAAATCTGCCACCATGGGAAAACCACTTTGAGATAGCCAAAACTGAGAGAGGTTTTTGTAGAGGGGCTCAACATGATCCTATAATATCAGACGAAAATTTTCTAAGTATCATGGTATTTGAGTAATAGCATGTTTAAGTTTGCATTCATTTTGCACTTTGGACCCTTAGGGGATCGATCTGGTGGAACGTAGCTTAGAGTGATTCCACGTGTTTCAGACCATGCCTAGAATAAAAATACCTATTCAGATGCGTTGGAGAAGTTAGTTTGGTCACACAAGTTGAAGAGCGAAAGTTGCACCACTTTGCAACTTTGCATAGCTTGAATTTTACACTTTTTCCATCAAGTGAAAATCTGCCGCCACGAGAAAACCACTCTGATATAGCCAAAACCGAGAGATATTTCTCTCGAGGGATCCAATGCGATCCTATAGGATTAGATGAGAAGTTTTTAAGTGTCATGATATCCAAGTAATTGCATGCTGAAGTTTGCAGCCATTTTGCACTTTGGACCCTTGAGGGATCGATTTGGTGGAACATAGCTCAGAGCAATTCAACGTGTTTTGGTGCGAAAGAAGACCATGCCTAACGTAAAAATACCTATTTCGATGTGTTGGAACATTCCACTTGGTCACAGAAGTTGCAGAAAAAAAGTTGCAAATTGTTTACATGACCTTTATATGATCTTTTTCATATTGTTTACATTTCAGAATTCAAATTTTGCAAATTTTCCTATTGAAGGCATTTACAGAACAAGGTGCTACTACACCAAACATGAACTCCAACCTTAAAATATTTGAGTATATCTTATTATGTAATTAAATGTTATGACAATTCCTCAGGCACTTTGTTCTCACAAATCTTTTACAATGTCACTCATACATTTGAGATTCTCTTTAAATGTCTACATCATAGGTGCTCATTATGAGGTTAACTTCAAATGAGTAACTTGAGATTCACTCACTAAGCTTCACATGCTCTTTTATAATGGCTTGAAATAAAAATTAAGATTTGTCAAGATCATGAAAATAAGGATGTTGCACTGCTTTTTTGGCTGAGATTCTCTTTGATGGCTCTTAAATCAACATTTTCTGCAACGAAAGATTAATCAATTTTTAGTATTTTACTTACAAATACATAAAGTAAAAGAGAGAAAGAAAGAGCATCCAAAATGGAAATAAAAATAGATGGAAGGCACTTACAGATGTTGCATGCAGGTATCAAAATAAGGATGTTGCATTGCTTTTTTGGCTGACATTCTCTTGGATGGCTCATATATCTTCATTTTTTGCAAGAGGACACCAATCACTGTAAAAGAAGATGATAGCATTACCATCAAGAAAATTAATGTGCATCCAAGTATAAATTAATAAGAACCAATGTGCATATACTTAAAAATTAATCCAGCGAACCATCAGGGTCTGCTCTACTCTTTATTGTGTCAAGTATTGCCTCATGGTCAGACTCACGGACATTTCATAATGTCTTGTTAAAAGGCCTACCCCCATATTTGGTCAAATGAACATTGGATTCCATGACAAGGTTTGAGTAATGAAGAATCTTACGATGCATGTCAAAGTCCTGAAATAGCCAATGTTTAACACTTGAATGTAGGTACCTTCTAAGCCATGTTCTAGTAACCACAACTGAGCCTGTATGGTATTTGATGTTTTCTCCATCTATAACTGGGGCCTCCAATTTCTTTTTGGCCTCAACACAATGACACAAGTAATAATTTTTTCCCTCTTCATTGTCTTCATCTACAATAACTGCATAAACATGCCTTGCATTGATATGTTCAAAAAATATCTTGAAATTTATCAACATTACGAATACAGTACAAAGTAAGATAACGATATTGAATTTCAACAACTAAGAAAGAAGATATATCACCTGGTTGAACTAGATCTGATACTTGGTCAAATTTGACCGATGATTCCATCTATGTTAGTTCCAATATCATTGGAGGGCGATACGTGTGAAGTGGGCTAAGATAACTTGTGAACCATTTGTAAACCCACTCCCTTGACTCACAATCATTCTAGGCTTTCATTGTACATGAAGAAAAAAAACATGCCATCTTATGTGTATCAATACTCCATGAACTTGCATTTGAGCTAAGGAAAGAGTGTACCTCACTTGATCCTATTAGTGTACAACAATCTTCATATGGTGCAATGTTATTATCATCCATCAACCAAAAAAATGTATGAACTGAAGATGTACCTTCATTACTTGGACCCATGAAATCATTACACCACTTGATGATTGATTTTGCATCTATCAACTTTGCACTGTCTTTATACTTTAACTCTTCTCGTGCTAATGCTCTTTTCACACATTCTCCTGCACCATCATGCTCCCCCTTTCCATGCCTAGCCTCACAAAATTTTCACATATGTTGAACACCTGTAATGACATGCATCCTACACAATGAGTAGAACATGTGCAAGCTCTTGAACTGTATTGTACAATTATTAGACCATATTATATGTTGATCGTATTCTATGCTCTTTTGAGCCAAACCACTATAGAACATTTGGAAGCAACCTTGCACAAACTCTAGAGAATGTGTGTGATCATCACTAATGTAAAAGTGGTACTCCCTCAATACCTTCCTTTGCTCATATGTACTATCAAATGCATGAATGAATGCTATGTGCACAAATATCAAAACATGTGTGGAGTTGGAATAATGTGACTGCACCTCATGTTGTGGTTGTAGAGTGTAGTTCTCCAAAAATTCAACCATGGATACTATGCTTCCAACTGGAAAGGTGTCCTTGCATAGCTTGAACTGTGTGTCCAACCATCAAGCTCTATGGGTATGCATTGCATACTCAGACAATATATTGTCATAAAATGTGGTCATAAATTGGTATACTAGAATCTTCTCAATAACCAAATCACACCTTTTTGCTTGAGACCCATCTTTTGTAGCATATGCCACTATTTTATACTTCCCGAACTCTACTAGTTTTTGTCCCACCTCATCTATGCTTTCCATATGTTGACATACTGGCATACACTGGAAGCCACCGCAACACTCACATGAACCATCCAAGCATGTTGTCCTATAGAACATCTGGCCATCCTCTATTTCACATTATTTTTTGATAAAAACTCTCTTGAAGATTTTGGTGGGGCTTCTATGCCACAATCCTGCAAAACATCGTTAGTATACAAATCTAAACATATAGAACGATAAACATCATAATGGTTAGAAAATTCAATATGTATTATACAACAAAAATTAGGAATGTGTTATTTATCTTGACATAAAAAATTTTAAGCATTTCAAAAAATATTTGAGAAATACTAATTTGAGGATTTAATCATTTTCAAATTTCTGAAAAAAATGGGTTTGAGTCATATCCAAAAAATGCTTTAGATGTGGCTCATGATTCTGACTATCGATTCTCCTTCTCACCACATCCCTTTGATTCGAATATGGCCTTGTCTTATTCTTCCAATACTATTCAATTAGTGTTCTCAAGGCTTCAAAAACTTCTTTATCTTTTTGTGACAGTCTCCCTGAGAATGCCCATAATTCATTTGTATCATTTCCCTCAATTCTTTGTTGCCTTTGAATAGCTCTTGATAAAAAAATTCTACTTATTCCCGTTTGTTCACTAGTCTTTTAAATTAGACGAGCTCTCTTTGTTTGACAGCTTACCAAAGTCGATGTAATGACACGTCGGGTGACATTACTATCCTTTGAGTGTGAGGTCTTACCCACACTCTCATATGCATCCATTAGATTCTTCACAATAGTGTCTTCACTCGATGCATTTGGTGTTCTCAACCCAAGATTCTTTATGGTGTTCCTATACTTTACACCCCACATCATTTCAACAAATATTTGACATCTTGCAATCTCATTTATCTTTTCAAAGAATCGTTCCCAAATCTTATCAACATATCTTCTACAAGTGCATGTTGAAATCTTACCTTCCATGTGTTGCAAAATCTCATCATCAATATTAATCAAATACTTTGGCTTTCTACGCAAAATTCTAGGTGGTGTTCTCCTAGGTACATACATCTCAACATTAGTATTTTCATCAATATTTAATTAAGGTGGGATAGATTGTGTACCTTCGATCGAGGGTGGAGAAGAAGACATACCTTGAGGTTCACATGGGGATGATGGCATACCTTCTTTGTCAATTTCGAGTGATGATGTACTCTCAACTTGAGATGTGTTGGATGGTGTCCAACAATATTCACTTGTTTTGAATGGTGTTCCTCCATATTCACTTGCAGTAGATGGTGTCTATCCATATTCACTTGTGCTAGATGGTGTCCCTCTATATTCTCTTGTGTTTAATGGTGTCCCTTCATAGTCACTTGTCATAGAGGGTGTGTCTCCAACTACGGTATCTGACTCTGTCTTACGATGATGCTTTCACATTCGTGCCTATTGTGCTATCGATTCTCATTCTCTTTTTGACGGTTGAGGTTCCTCTACAATCAGGTTGTTTTCATCAATCATTTCCGATTTCTTCTTTTCACGATATGTCGCCACCCGAACTCTCTCCTTTTATTTCAAGGTTTCGTTCTCTTCGTCTGTTAGTTTCCTCTTTGTCTTTTTCTTCGGCATGGCAGATATTTTTATCTGTACCATGGTAATGAGACAAATATTGGTTCCTAAAAATTGTATCCATTCAATTTAATTGAAAAATATGTCATTCGAGGCTTCATTTAAATAATACTTACAATCATCGTGTACAAAATTTAACCTAGCATAGACAAATGTGTACAAACTATGGAAGCACTAGGCTGGCCAAAGCACATTTCTAACTAAAAGTGAATAACCATGATGATGATTCTAAAAACTAATGAGTGTAATGGCATTGTGAGTGTGATCCTTGTAAAAATTTCAAGTCCTAATGAGAGATGCTAGATAAAAACTAATAATGCAACAAGAGGAAATAACAAGATAAAAGGGCACCTCAATGATTAGCCTAAGAAATAGATAACATGAAAGCAAGATAAACAAATTAATTGTTTTTTTTTTATACCTTCTATGTTGCTCTTTCCTTGGTCGGCCCTTGATCTTGAAGAGTTGTGTGCTCCTTGGATGACAAGCTATGTTGAATATGCAAAATGATATGCAAACTGGATGAGGATGTGATGATTATGAGATGAGAGTTCAAATGGAAAATTGACAAGAGTTTGGTAGCAAAAGACTTGATCCCCAAATTGAGGGAAATGAGGGGGTATTTATAAGATAATTAGAATTCTTTAGAGAATTCAACGGTTGAGATTGATCCAACAAGATCAAGATGAAGGGCTATGGTGAGTTGAGGACTCACAAGCCCTCACATCTTGACATGTGGAATGTGAGATGTCTTAGGGTGGAGTGATGTGGAAATGAGGTGGAGGAGAAGGACAAGAGGTGGAAGAGAAGTACATGAGGTGGATGAAGGACAAGTACCTTTGAGGTACCTTGGGGGATGAGAGGATTTCCTCAAAAAATAGCTTCTTGTCCCCAAATGAGGATGAAAGAGACTTTTGAAGAATTTTAGAATTCCTCAAAAATCTCCATGGGAAAAGGGGAAGTGGTTGGAAGGATAAATGAAAATTAAAAATTTACATTCATTGGAGATTTTATTGGGTAAAAGAAGGTCTCCAAAAGGTTAGAGATTTGTCACATGTGGGTGATGTGACAAGTCCAAGGTTCTAGAAGTCCTTGGCACATGTAAAGTGACAAGTCAAGCCTTCTAGAATCTTGCATGGGGGATGGGGAAGACCTTGGAAAGACAAAAGTGAATTAAAAATTCACATGGGGAAGAGAGTCTAAGCTAAAAATGGTAAGTAGGAAGGTTGACCAGAAAAAGTAAGCTAAATGTGACTAATGATTCTGATTAAGGTTGTGCAAACACAGGATTAAGATAATTAATGAGAGATTAGAGGCAAGTGGGAGATTATGGAGGATGTGACATTTAATCTTGATTAAGTGGTGCACATCCTAATCACGGATTAATTAATTTAATCTAGATTAAAAGAGGATTATGGAGAATGTGACAAGGAGAGAGAAAAATAGGAATTAAAAATTAGTTTTAATCCAGATAGATTAGATGATTAAATTAAATAATTTTTCATGATTGTTTAATTTAGAGAAGAAAAGAGGGGGGTAAGATAAAGTATTTAATTTATTTAATTACATACTTTAGGAACCTGAGGCAGAAAATGAAATAATGATTAAATAAATTATTTAATCACTATTAAAGAAATAGATGGATACAACAGATGATTTTGATCATATGAAGTGATCAAATTTGGATGTCTACATTTTTCCCCTCTTCGAAGTACAGTTAGAATAACCGTGCTTCGAAGAAAAGAAAAAGTGCAGACGACTCTATAGAGGAAATAACCGGAAGACGATGCTCCAGCGTGGGAGGATGACCTGAGCTATCCAAATTATCGGGGAAATGGATGAAGATGCCCCAATCCTGGAAGGGGTTAATTATGGCCGAGAAAATAGATAAATGTGAAGGGTATGCCCCCTCGAGAGGATGACGGGGGAGAAAGAGGGGTCATGGGCAACTTCTCGATAGGAAGAAACATATGGTATGGTTGGAGAAAGTGGGAAAAATTAGGCAACTTTTCCTTTTGAACAAAGTCAATCGGACAAACGGAGTGCAAATGGCGGCCCTGGGAAGTGAACGGATTAATCAGAGGAATAAAATGGTAAATAAAAGGTAAAAATACCTTTTAAAAGAGGGGGAAAGTGAATATAAGGTAATTTTGAAAATTACCTCACCTCATTTGCACTGTAGCAGTTGAGAGAAGAAGAGAACGAGTCAACAGACAAGGAGTGAAGATGTCAGAAGATAATGACACCGAGATTGTCCACCGAGTAGATGAGAATCGATGGTCCTACAGGCAGTAGGGTGGGCCCCACCAGGTAGGCGAAAAAACCCATTATGCATTATTTTTGAAATTTTAACTCATTTTTACGTGTTTTATCAAAAATGTAAAATGTGGGTTTTGTGGGCGGGGGAAAATTAAGAAATGGGTAGGAAGAAAAAATTTGAAAATTTGAAATTTGGGGGAAAAACTATTTCGCCATCTGAGGGCAAATATTTGCTGGGGACACCCGGGCAAAGGTCCACCCTTTTGTCCCCAGTAGCCGTCCAAAAGCGGGTGCAGGTGCCACCGCCGCGGTGTTCGCTACGGCCACCGACCGCCTGCAATACGACGCGACCCCCACGGGCGGCCAGGTGTGCCCTGGCGGGCGACAGGTTCGCCCCGCTACAGGGGTGGGTCCACCCCGCAGTCAGGAGGAAAGAGAGAGGGGGAATAGGAAAAAAGAGAGAAATAAAGAGAGAAGAAGGGAAGAAGAAAGGCGTGGGAGTAGGAAGAAGAATTTGACAAAGAATTTTGATAAGGGGGGTGGTATTTTGTGCAGGATTTTGGTAGATTACGGACTCATGAGTGGAGGCCGACGGCACTGGCGACAACGATTGAGGTGATAACTGGGGCGGATCACGCAGCTCTGGAGCAGGCAAGGTTACTGCACTTAGTGCAGTTTCCTGAGATGAGGGCACATTGGGCGATGTTGATAACCCTAATAGAGAGATGGAGATTGGCTACATCGGTGTTTCATTTGTGGACAAGAGAGATGATAGTGACATTGGAGGATGTGTGGTAGATCTTGAGGTTACCGATAGCAGGGCGGTTAGTGAGTGAGGAGGTGTTGAGCGGAGCACAGCTGGATGATATTTTCCTAGTGCTATTTGGACGTGATGACTTGCCAATATAGAGGGGCCAGTTGGATGTAGACAAATGCCTATCCCTGGAGGTGTCAACATTACCACTTTTTCTGTGTTGCCTGATCAGCAGGATTCTATTGCCGAACTAGAGTAGGCGATTTTGCAACCTACAGTATATGGAGGTGATTTGACATATTATCGAGTGGCGAGAGGGGCAGTTTTCCTAGGGGTCATGTGTATTGGCTTAGTTATACCGAGACATGCATGTGATCTATTATCGGGGGATGTAGAGCATGACGCATAGGACATTATTGCAGGTGTGGGGGTGGGAGCACATCACGGTGACGAGACCCATAATGATTAGGAGAGGAGACTTGGATGATAGAGAGCCAGTGGCTTGGAATTTTGGGGCAGCTAGATGTTGTATCTTATGATATGAGACGCAGGGAGAGATGGATCAGTGGAGGAGAGTGTTTGATGAGTTGCGAGAGGAGCACATTGTATGGCGGCCATACATGTATCATCAGTTGAGAGGATGGAGGACCAAGGAGGAGAGACATTGAGGATTCTTTAGATGCAGATGTTTCCTGATTCAGAGCCTAGGGCACATAGTGGAGATGCATCATCCAGACAGAGTGATGTGGCAGTTTGGACTCATGCAAGACATTCTAGGAGCGTCGACTATGTTTCGTCGGCTTACCAGAGAGGTACCCTGGGGGACAAGGTTGTCAGCGAGTGGCGTGAGGGAGATGTGGGTGATAGAAGGTGGGGTGCCCTATCCAGGGAGGGGGGAGGGGCTAGAGGATGCCAGAGTGACAGATCGGTATGATCAGTGGTTTCGCAACCATCGATGGGAGAGGGTTACGCCGGAGGTGCCTGCGGTGGGAGCCATGGAGTGGAGGCTAGAGGATGAGCACGAGGGGGGACAGGAAGAGGATCCGGAGTAGGGTGGACATGAGGATGATTGATAGGAGGAGGAGGGACATGAGGATGAAGGACATCAAAGTGGCAGTGTGGAGGCGAGTGGCGTTGGAGATCAGCTGGTGAGGAGGGGGAGGGTCAGGACAATGTGGCCTCCGAGGAGGGCGAGGAGGGTGAGGAGAGATGTGAGAGAGGAGGTGGAGTCAGGTGATGAGGGTGAGGAGTTAGAGGTGGTGAGATTGGGGAGTGAGCCAAAGGTGGAGATGGTCTAGGTGGTGGAGGGTCGGGCTGGTCAGGCAGGGATTGGCGGCAGAGTATGGCGGAGGTGGGTTTTGGTGAGAGTTGAGTAAGAGGAGGTGAGAGTCCCAGAGCCGTAGGTGGAGGTGAGAGCTAGATATCCGTAGAAGGAGGTAGAGAGGGCGATGGATGTTAGAGGATATCTCGGGGAGAGGCCTAAGAGTAGTCAACAGAGGAGAGTCTATCCAATTGAGCAGGAGTCGAGGAGATTGATGAGGGTGGGAAGAGGATAGCCATAGAGGATTTGGTTGACAATCCGGGCAGAGCAGGTGCAGGAGGAGAGAGAGGGAGAGGCGATGGACCTGGATGTACAGGTGGTGGAGCCTTTAGCCATAGTACCAGCAGCTATAGTTGATGTTTCGGTGATGTTACTGAGAGGGGCCCAGGCGAGGATATGCATGTCAGAGGAGGAGTTGAAGAGGGCGGAGGCAGAGGTGCAGAGGGTGAGGGAGTCAAAGCTAATAGAGTTTGAGCATGTTGTGGGCCAGCTGATGACAGATATACATGTGGTTGAGAGAGAGGGATGAGACGCGAGTAGGGATGGAGAGAGTATGGGGGGAGCTGGCTTGGGTGACATGGGATCGAGACATTCTAGAGGCAGTGATGATAGTTGCTTAGATGCGAGGTCAGCCGGAGCCAGCAGGAGGAGGGGAGATGGAGACACTGAGACTTCAGGTGGCAGGACTTCTGGAGGAGAGGGTATCCACAGCAGAGGCATCTTTAGAGGAGATGAGGGTGAGACTCAAGGCTATAGAGGTTGGACTAGAGATAGTGTAGTAAGAGAGAGAGAGTGCACATGGATAGGTGCAGGCACTACAGGGGGAGAGGGATAGTATATAGGTACATATGTAAGCACTACAGGGGGAGAGGGACAGTTTACTGAGACAGGTCCAGATCCTACAGTTTTAGAGAGACTCAACAGTGGGTCGGGCAAAGAATGCTGAGAGGGATATAGCACTGAGGCAGGCACATCGAGAGCAGGATGATGGGATAGTGCCAGAGACTATGGGCAGAGTACCAGATATGACCACTGACAGTGGCACAGGAGGCATGGGAGAAGCAGCAATGGGTCATGAGCAGAGAGCGGGATAGGTATAGGCATGAGCAGAATGCCGCTCGATTCCAAGCTAGGCAGAGAGATGAGTATATGCATGAGGTGGCATACTGGAGGGGTGCGTACGAGAAGGTACTGCTAGATCTGGTGTAGCGTACAACGTAGTATGTTAGGCAGATACCACAGATCTCAGCACCGTCCTAGTCTTTAGGGACACGGACTAGGGGGTACAGTGATTTCCAACCGACTCCTTCTCGGTTTGGGACTCCAGAGCATGAGTCTCAGGGGATTCCAACACATAGGGGACTAGTACCTGAGTCTCCTTAGAGGTTAGGTGTGGGCAGCGTAGGACAGGTGACAGGATACAAGTGCTTTTGATAGGTACCAGATGGTGGTGTATGTTATGCATATTCTTAGATGATGCACCTTATTTTGAGCATGATATGGAGGTGATTATGTGGTGATGATATGTGATGGTCCCCATTGATAGTATGCCACACATTTTTGTGATGTATGGTATGCATATGGTGTTTCATTGATGTTCCTATGATAGATGATGTATGTTATGCATATGTATATGATGTTTTTGTGTTGATATGGATGTGGTGTTATGATGTGAATGTTTTACTTATGCGTGTGTGATTATGGATAATTTTAATTATTTATGAATGGTAATGTAATTGTATTTATGATGTAAGTAATATGGGTCGATTAATGATGCATAGGTGGATATGGAAATGTATGGATGATTGATCATAATTAAGTGAATGAACCGACATGAATTAATGCAATATGGATAAATGAACTTAATGTATTGTGCAAATGGATAAATGAATGGATGTAAATGGATAAATGAACTTAATGTAAATGGATAAATGAGCGGATGTAAATGGATAAATGAACTTAATGAATGGATGTAATATGGATAAATGAATGGATGTAAATGGATAAATGAATTTAATGAATTGATGCAATATGGATGAATGAATGGATGCAAATGGATAGATGAGCTTAATAAATTGATGCAATATGGATAAATGAATGGATGTAAATGGATAAATGAACTTAATGAATTGATGCAATATGGATGAATGAATGGATGTAAATGGATAAATGAACTTAATGAATTTATGCAATATGGATGAATGAATGGATATAAATGGATAGATGAGCTTAATTAATTGATGCAATATGGATAAATGAATGGATGTAAATGGATAAATGAACTTAATGAATTGATGAAATATGGATAAATGAATGGATGTAAATGGATAAATGAATTGATGCAATATGGATGAATGAATGGATGTAAATGGATAGATGAGCTTAATGAATTGATGCAATATGGATAAATGAATTTAATGAATTGATGCAATATGGATGAATGAATGGATGTAAATGGATAAATGAACTTAATAAATTGATGCGATATGGATGAATTAATGGATGTAAATGGATAAATGAACCTAATAAATGGATGTAATATGGGTAAATGAACTTAATAATTTTATACATAAGTATCAATGGGTAGGTGATATGCGTAGGGTGTGTGAGTGCAGTACCTGTCAAGGACCGTAAGGATCCTAAGAAGAAAATTTAGTAAGAGGGAATGAGGGTTTGCACAACCAAAATCATGAGTCATAGATGTAGAAGCAAGATAGGATGAAGGGCGAATATGCGATGAGATGGAATGCAACATGAATTAAATTTTCCATCCTTTAGATCACTATTTTTCGCTATAGCATAAGACATCGGGCGTCAGGGTATGTAAACCAAGATGGATTAATGTCTAATGCATAAAACAAACACAATCAAACAAGAAGGATATCCCAATACCCCAAAGTTGTGATGACTTTGGTCGGGCCAGGTATTGGAATAACCACGAGCACAAAGGGATTCCCCCACATAACACAGGATCCGAAAGGAATCTTGGTGGGTACTACGTGGGGCGTCCCAGCAAACAACAACAATAGTCAAGAGATGTCCATATGTTAACTAGGAAAAACACACCACAATATGAAGGATCATGGCGATCTTGACTAGTTATTATAGGGAGCTCAAATGATAAACAAAGTCCAAAAGTACCAAAAGATCGTAATCAATTACAAGCATCCTTTGCCATAAGATCCCAAGGATGGATGGGGTTGATGTGGTCTATTAGGAAGGATGCATCCTGTTAAGACCGATGATGGGTACAAAGCTAAAGTGACCTAGATGACGCAGGATGATTATCATTGGGTAGATTTCTTGATACGAGAAGATCTTGTTTGTGAAGAATCAGTGATGATAGGGATATACTTGACAACAAGACAAAAAGAGGACAAGAAACAACCTAAAGACCTAGGGACTCGAGGGTTGATAAAAATATCAACCTTTCCTATGTGAAAGCGCAGAGCCCTCGTAGTTCAGGAAAAGACCACGATAAAAGAGCAAAAAGTGGACCGATGGAAACCGATGGATAACCAAGACAAACACAAGCCCCAGGGGCAGATCAAAAGATCAATCTTGCCTACGTGCAACTGCAAGGGCAACGTAGTTTGGACATGACAAAAGATCAAGGATGGAAAAGATCAAAAATTGGACCATGAGGACAGATGATGAAGAACAAAATGCCTTGGGGGCCGATCCAAAGATTAGCCTTTCCTATGTGCATGCACAAAGGCGTCGTAGTTCAAGAGGACACGATGATAAAAGTGGAAAGAGGGCGATGATGATAGATGATGGAGGACAATGGTCAAACAGACTGACCACAAAATAAGACAAGGAGAAGCCCCAGGGGCAGATCAAAAGATCAACCTTGCCTATGTGCAAGCGCAGGGGCAACGTAGTTCACAATGAGACCTAGATGGAGATGAACACGAAGAGTGAGCCTAGATGAAGACAAACACAACAATGAGGTGACATAAGCTCAGATTAGAATAATAAGCTCAATATTTCAAATAGCGAATGACAGTCGTCCAATGCTGAACTAGAATATACCAAGCAACGAGGTGATGCAAGTGGATGGGAGGATATTGGGATTGAGGAATCAGCGGATAAGCCATAAAGTAACCAGGACGCGAGGTAGATAATGATTAAGCCCTATACTAGAGGCACCTATTTCCAAGTTTTCACCAATCGTACGTATCCAAGGTGCCATGTAGGGGTGGTTTTCACCATAGGACAAATTATTTCTCTTTACTATTTATGGTTTTTTGGATTTTTTAATTTTTTGTATTTTTTACTTTTACCAAGAAGGATACCCCAACTGACCTAAGTGTAGAACTGCTTCAGGTGCATGATGTTGATGGGTTCTTCCAAGGGCTCACCTTTGAGGGTGGAGATCCTATAGGCACCAAAACCATACTTTGTGGTGATGACATAAGGGCCCAACCAGTTTTCTTCAAACTTACCCTTTTTCTCTCGATCTTGTTGATTCCGCTGATTCTCTTTTAGGACCAAATCACCAACATTGAATTGGTGAGGGAAGACCTTCTTATTGTAGCTCCTTTTGAGTCGGTGTTGATAAGCTTGCAAATGCTTATAAGCCTTGACCCATTTTTCATCCAACAATTCCAATTGTGCCAAGCATGCCACTCGAGTGTCTTCGTCAGTGATGAGATTCTTGAGGGAGATGTGGAGTGAAGGGATTTCAACTTCGATTGGAAAGATGGCTTCAGTTCCATAGACAAGAGAATATGGAGTAGCGCCGGTAGGGGTGCGGATGGATGTACAGTAGGCCCAAACAGTAGGATAGATACGGAGGTGCCAATCGTGACCAGTGCTATTGACCATCTTCTTAATGATTTTGATCAATGTTTTGTTTGTTGCTTCTACCTATCCATTACCTTGGGGGTAATAGGGAGTGGACCACCGATGTTGGATATGATATGTGTCACAAAGGAGCTTCATACACTTATTTTTGAATGGTTTTCCATTGTCAGTGATGATGGTGGAGGGGATACCATACCTGCAGAGGATATGGTAGAGGATGAACTTAGATATCTGAACACCAGTGATTTGAGTGAGTGGAATGGCTTCCACCCACTTGGTGAATTATTCAGTGGCTGTGATGATAAAGGTGTGACCATCAAAAGATGGAGGGTAGATCTTTCCAAAAAAGTCAAAACCCCATTGTGAAAATGGCCAAAGTTTCGTGATAGGTTGGAGCTCTTGTGTTGGAGCATGAATCAGATCTGCATGTTATTGACACAGAAGACACTTTTTAACATACTCACAAGCATCCTATTCCATTATGGGCCAGTAATATCCTGTTCTGAGAATCCGTTTGGCTAGGGCCATACCATTAGAATGGGCCCCACAAATATCGCTATGCACTTCTATTAATGTTGTAAGGGCTTCAATTTCATCTAAACAATGGAGGAGAGTTCCATCATATACCCACATCAATAAAGTGTATCATTGATAATGGTGTAGCGGCTCGTGCGTTGGATAAATGATTTATGTTGGTTTCTCGTGAGGTCAGGCGAGAGGGTGTTGTCATGAATGTAGGTGTAAATGTCATGGTACCAAGGGGATTCGGGACCTACAATAGCACACACCATGTCACTCTCAGGGATATCATATGCTGGGATTAGGAGTTGCTAGACTAGGAACTGACAATTTGTGCAATCTTTTGGCATGTCGAGGAGAGAACCAATGGTAGCCATAACATCCGCTGCCTTATTCTGGAGTCTCGGGATCTGCTCAAATTGGATGGTAGTGAAATATTTCTTGAATTCATCCACCATTCTTTGTAAGGTAACAAATTTTCATCTTTTGTTAGAAACTCATCATTGACCTATTTTATGACTAACTAGGAGTCACCAAAAAACTGCAGATGAGTGATGTGCCATTGGACTGCAATTCTGAGGCCTATAAGAAGGGCTTCATATTTAGAGATGTTGTTGGTGTAAGGAAAAGCCAGTTTGAATGATTTCAGTATGCAATCACCTTGGGGGGAGATAAGCAAGATCCCTGCCCCCGATCCATTATGAGTGTGTGATCCATCAAAATACAATGTCCAAGTGGTGGCTTCCGAGACTACAAATACTCCTTCATCTGGAAATTCAGTTTTTATGGGATAAGCATCCACTAATGGGGCATCTTCCAACTGATCTGCTATTACTTGTCCTTTAATGGCTTTTCTATCCACATATTCTATCTCAAACTCACTGAGGAGCATGATCCATTTAGCCATTCGACCAGTCAAGTTTGTCTTGGATAATAGGTACTTGAGGGGGCGACTTTGGATATCAATTTTATAGGATGGCTAAGCATATAGTGGCATAGCTTTTGTGTGTTGAAGACCATAGCTAGACATGATTTTTCCATTGGTGAATAATTGAGTTCATAATCGACCGATGTTCGACTATTGTAATAGATCGCCCGTTCCTTTGAGGATTCATCATGTTGTGCCAATAATGCCCCCAATGCAACTAACGTGGCAGATATGTACAACAAGAGGGGTTTTCTAGGGATAGATGACATCAAGATCGGCGGGTGGGCCAAGTATTCTTTGAGCATGTCAAAAACTGACTGAGACTGTTGATTCCACTTGAAGCTGGTGTTTTTCTTGAGAAGGTGGGTGAATGACTGACATTTATCTACAAGTTGGGCTATAAACCAACTGATGGATTGTAGTTTCCCTTGGAGGCTCCTTAATTTTTTCAGGTTTCTTGGTGGAGGCATATCCATGATAGCTTTCACCTTAGCCGGGTCAACATTGATGCCTCTTTAGGACACTATGAAGCCCAACAGTTTCCCTGATGTGACACCGAACACACTTTTTTGGGTTTAGTCAAAGCTTGTACTGTTCTAAGCGCTCGAAGATCCATTTCAGAATGGTAAGGTGCTCTTCTCTGGTTCCATATTTTGCTAGTAGGCAATCAACATAATCTTCAATGATGATTTGGATGAGGTCATGGAATATAACCGTCATTTCCCGTTGATATGTTGCCCCCACATTTTTGAGACCAAAGGGCATGACATTGTAACAGAAAGTACCCCAAGGTGTTGTAAAATCGGTTTTGTGTTGATCTTCAGAGGCAATCCGGATCTGATTGTAGCTAGAGAAGCCATCCATGAGGGATAGCATCTCATGTCCTACAATGATGTCAGCCAACATGTCAATGTTAGGCAAGGGGAATTCATCCTTTGGACAGGCTTTATTAAGATTCCAGAAATTTGTACAAATTTTGATGTCTCTGTTAGGTGTAGCCACATGTACTATATTGGAAATCCAATTAGAATAATCAATGGGTCTGATAAAACTAGCATCCAATAATTTTTCCAATTCTTTCTTAACTAATAATGCCACCTGCGGGTGCATCTTTCGAAGCTTCTTATTGACAAGTTTGGCCTCTAGACGGACATCCAAATGGTGTACAACAAGATTAGGATCCAGGCCAAGCATATTAGAGTAAGACCATGCAAATTTGATAACCCCTTCATGGAGAATTCAGACAATGGTGGTATATTCTTCTTCAAATAAAGATTTGGCCACATAGGTGATCCTTGGAATTTCTTTTGTTCCCAAATTCACCTCTTGTGTTTCTTCAATGAGAATCGAAGATTGCTGAAATAGTTGTGTTCCTACAAGGGGAAGATGAATGTCCCCATCTTCTAGTGTCGTATTAAGGTTTTCACTATCAAATACATCCTTTGTTTTTACTTTTTCGTAGTCAAAAAGCGCCTCGGTGTGGTTTTCACTTGATGACCCATTTTGCGATTAGGGCGTTCATCTTCCCCCAATCCCATCAGATGTACGTAGGTATCCTCTGAGGGAAATGTGTTGACAGGTGCGCTACCTTGTAGGTCATGATCGATAAGCTCAGGATGTTTAAGGGATAAATTTATGGTACAAACATATAAGCATTCAAACATGGTGGGGAGGTCAATGTGATTCAAATCATCGTATGCGTGTATGATGGACTCTTCCTCTGGTATGTCTTTGAGGGAACCATTGTCAACACTAACATTGTTAGAAGTGCTAGTAGATGTTGTAGGACCCTTTTGTTTAGTATCATAACCTAAGCCCAAATTCCTTGGTCGGATGGTAGTTGCTTCAATGGGCAGATGTTTTCCTTGTTCTTCTACACCAAGGCCTTTGCCTTGGTAATGACACTTTTCAATGAACTTGGAGGCACGTGGATAGACTTCGTGAAAGTATTCAAATAGGGGACATGGTGGCTCAGGTTCCTCCCAATAAACCCATTGACTGATATCTTTGTCCATTTAATCCTAGAGGGATCCCAAATCATTGAATGTTGTTGACCCCATGTTCTTGGAAGTGAGTGTAAGTGTCTTTTCTTCTACTTTTGGTAGCGACATAATTGGTTGTCCATATGTGTGGGGCGAAGGTGGCATGGTTTCCACATTGAGTGTGGTATGCATTTTATATTTTCCACATCCCTTATCTATGATCTAGACCTTGGTGACGGTGGAAGCAGGTGTGGATGATGGTGGGGATGAAGTGTTTAGTGTATTGGTGGATGGGACAGGATTGGATGTTGGGGATGCCCCCATTTTGACTCTTGGGCAATAATGCGAATATGGAAAAGAAGCTTCCAAGGCACAACATTATTCAAAAGGCTAAGAATCGGCTTGTATGGTGAATTCCATTCCTTGAAATGGGAACTTTAGGCATTGGTGATAGGTGGATGGGACGACTTGCATAGAATGAATCCATGGACGGCCAAGAAGGATGTTGTATGGGAGTTCAAGGTCCAGAACATGACACATAGTGTATTGTAAAATGGGGCCCACTTCAATAGGGAGGCAAATAATGCCTTCAGAATCTTGCTTTTCATTATCATAGGCCTTGATGGTGATCACTTGATTTCTCAGATCAGCTTGGGTGTATCCAACCTGTTGTATGAATTTTAATGTGCAGAGATTTAGGGCCGAACTATTATCTACTAGTACCCTTTTTACTTTTTGACAATTGACACCAACCTCGAGATGGAGGGGGCGATTGTGGCTTGAATCAAGATGCGGCATGCCCTTTTGGCTAAAGGCTAACTGATAGGTTGATGAGAGATTTCCTACCAATGCTTGAAATTGGGTAGGGTCAATATTATCAGGCACTTGTGTGCTTTGCAAAGCCTTATTTAAGATATCTTGATGTACGAGAGAAGACTTAAGAAGATCCAAAATGGATATTTGGGCTGTAGTCTTACCTAGATGGTCTAGGATGTTATATTGGGAATTGGTGGATGGTCGTTGGGTAGATGGAGGTGTTGTTGGGACTGTGATGTGGGTCCGCCGAGTGGTAATAGCACATTGTGGATCTTTTCCCTTAATATGTATCATGGATACACGTGGCTCCACTTGTTCTACATATGAAACCACACCTTGATAATTTTATGGTACACTTTTGTAGCTGATGTTATTGGTATTGTTACTTTGCTTGTTATTATTGCTAGGTCCAGGATTTGAGTTGGACGTACTAGGCCCTGATTATGGTTAGGAAAGGCGTTTTGATATATTTTTAGTTGAGTATTAGATGAAGATTTTGCGTTAGCATCTACATGGATTTCACCTTGATCGATGAGACCTTGAATGTAGTTTTTTAGGCCTTGACATTTATCTAAGGTATGTCCCTTAATCTTGTGAATTTCACAATATTCGTTGTCTTTAAACCAAGCAGGCTTGGGTTTAGACATATCGAGAGGTTTGGTGACAAGATATGTGATGGGTTCATTATCTTGAAGAATCTTATTAAACACCACGCTAAGGGGTTCTCCCAACTGATTGAACTGTCGTTTGTTTCCCCCTTGGTTATTTTGGTTGGCTTGTTGTCGTGGTGCCCTTGGCGGATAGATATGGCATTTTGGACTGACGATTGTTGTTGAAGAGGGTATCTTTGCATGGTGGTGGCCACTTGAACATGTTTCGTGCCAGTGACACCATCATTGACAATATTTTTATTTCTATTCCAATAACAAGGTTTATCCCCAAAGGATTTCTCTCTATCAAAATTGAAATGTTTGACTTGTCCTTTTGCAACAAGGGCTCTTTCTAAAATGGGGCCTTTCTCCACAAGTCCTGCAAAGGTGGTGATACAATGGAGTTGGAAATTATGAGCCATATCCGATTGGGATTTTTTGATAAATAGAGTGACTGTGTCTTTTTCTATTGGTGGGGATTTCATCCTGCTAGCCAAGGCACGCCATCTTTGCAAGTAGATTGCAAAGGTCTCTTTGTCATGTTGTTTTTATTTGAGGAGATCAAGTGTGTCAATATCTTTCTCTAGATTAAAAGAGAAGTGAGAGACAAAATATTTAGATAATTGTGCGAAGGTTTTGATAGATCCCTTTTCCAGACCCATAAACCAGTTGAGGGAAACTCCTTGTAGATTTATAGGGAAAAATCAGATAAGATAATTATCATTATGCATGACTTCTTGGCAATGAGCATAAAATTCTTGAAGATGAGCTCCAGGATCCTTGGTTCCTTTGAATTTATCGAATTTGGGTATCTCAAAATGTTTGGGAAAAGGAATCAAGGAGATGGAGGGATCAAACGGATAAGGACATATGTCCTCAAACTTGAATGATTGTTTACCCGTTTTGGCTTGTAGGTCCTTTAATGCTGCTTTTACTTCTTCCATGTCTTTATTGATGGGAGTCGTGGGAGTCAAAGTGGATTGATTGTATGGATAATATTGTGGATATGATGAGGATGGCCCTACTATTGTTGGATCATAAACGGTTTGAGTTGGATATGAATGCGTTGGTTGATTGTAAGTGGATTGATAGTTGGATGATTGATTGTGTTGAGTGGGAGCCACTTTTTTTTGATAGTAGGAAACAAGAGAGGGGTCTTGTTGCTGCATAACATTTTGTTAATGCGTAGAGGTAGGGCCTCTTTGTGGATGTGATGATGGTTGTTGGTAATAGGAAGTGTAAGGTGCCCCCTATTGGTGAGTTTGTTGTTGTTGAACATAGGACGAATAGGATTGGTAATGTTGTGCAGTGGTGGGTTGTTGCGTGGCATATGGGTATGGATTTGACGTTTGTTGGTGGGGATGATGTTGAGGTTGTGAAAGATTGGTGTAAGGTAGCGATTGGGTATGTGTTTGGTTTTACGCATTCTGATGAGGATTCGTATGGGATGGAATAGTGTATGTGCTAGAGGGATGATAGAGGTACTTAGTAAGCGGGTTATGGTGTGTTTGTGTAGGGATATGTGCATGTTATTGTGGAGGTCATTGTTGTTGTTGATGAGGTGGGTGAGATAAGATGTGTTGTTGTTGAGATGGGTGAGATGGGGTGTGTTGTTGTTGTTGAGATGGGTGAGATGAGATGTGTTGTTGTTGTTGAGATGTATGTTGCACCACATGATGTGATGGTTTTGTGAGAATGGAAATGTGTTGCGGATGTTGTGGATGCAAGTGTTCAGATGAAGCTATAATAGTAGCAACATGTGGCAGTGTTGGTAGTGTGGTGGATTGGTGTGGATTATTTGGAGCTTGTTGAAATACAAGAGGTAGCACATTGGTAAGTGGAGGTGTGCCCCCAATATTAGAATATGGGGGAGGAAGTGGTGGAGCAGATGGGATGTATGACGACATGCCATAGGTATGGGGATCATTAGGATCAGGTGGTGGAATAGTAGATGTTTTGGTTGGAAGAAAAGGATATTCTTGGACTTGATGGATGACATCATTTCCAAGTTCGAGGTGGTACCAATTTTTCGTGGGTGCACCTTCAAGAACATAGGAATTTTTTGGAACATTTTATGAGGTTTGTGGGTCAACAAATGGGGGAAGGGCATATTTTGATGTATTGAAATCATATGGTGGTTTGACTCCCTTCATGAGTAAGGTGGCGAGGATCTTATCCCCATGTTCATTTAGGAGATGATCCATCATTTGGATATTGGCAGGATTACTGAGATATTCGTCAACGGTGACTTCATGTTGATTGACCATGTTTTCGTCACTAGGTGGTGTGATGTTCTGGATGTCGATGTTTGATTCAGATGAGATGCCATTATGAGGATCATGTGGAATTTTATTTGGATCTTGAGGGATATTTGGTTGGGAACCTTGATTTTTCTATTCTGCCATTTTCTTTTTTGTTTGTGAACGGGTTTGAACTGGCATGAACGTGCAAAACAACTAGGTGACTTCAAGATGCAATCTCTAAGGGATGATCTAGGTGATGATTTGGATATTGGATGAGGGATCAATTGATGATGTATCAATTTGATGATTGGATTGTTTGGATCAAATGATGATGTATCAATTTGGTGATTTAGATGAGGATTGGATTTGATTGGATCAATTGATGATTTGGATAATGATTGGATTTGATTGGATCAAATGATGATGTATCAATTTGATGATTTGGATGATGATTGGATTGGTTTGGGTCAAATTATGATGTATCAATTTGATGATTTGGATGAGGATTGGATTTGATTGGATCAATTGATGATTTGGATAATGATTGGATTTGATTGGATCAAATGATGATGTATCAATTTGATGATTTGGATGATGATTGGATCAATTGATGATGTATCAATTGGATGATTTGGATGATGATTGGATTTGATTGGATTTGATTGGATCAGATGATGATGTATCAATTTGACGATTTGGATGATGATTGGATTTGATTGGATCAGATGATGATGTATCAATTTGATGATTTGGATGATGATTGGATTTGATTGGAGGGGATCCTAAAACCTAATTTGGAAATCACCTTAAGTGACGTATGACGTTGGTTGATCGATTTCAGCTAACTAAATCAATGAGCACGACACCGAATCTGCCTTGAGATGGAAGGGGATTGATTTGGGCCAATGGTGTTTTATTACAACACAAATCCACCTCAAGATAGAAGCAGATTGATTAGGTTGAAGACAAGGATTGATTATGTAGGATAATGATTAACTTAATGCCTTGGTCAATTCAGGAAAATAACTCCTAAAACAAGGTTTAAGGGATTTTGTGTTGAGAGATGATGATGAATGCAAATGGAAGATGTGTTGTTGAAGATGTTTAGGTCTCACGATAAGATGGGTATCCCAAATGGTGGAATGATCAATGTGAATGTGGTAAATGGACATTTTAGAAAGGTTAAATGGAGGTTTAGAATGGTCAAATGGACGTTTGGATTGGTTAGATGAGTGTTTAGGATGATCAAATGGTCAAATTGAGACTTTGGGGGTTCAAACGGAGGTTTAGAATGGTCAAACGAATGAAATTATTCGTTCAGATGGCATATCCACACTTCTGTAGTAAAACTATCAGAAACGTTAGAACAAGGGGGTGTATCCACACTTCTGTAGTGAAAAGTGCTGAAACAGGGGGGCGTGTCCGCACTTCTGCAGTAAAAAGTGTTGAAACAGGGGGGCGTATCCGCACTTCTGCAATGCTGAAATAGGGTGGCGAATCCACCCCTTTGCAGGAACAGTGACTTAGTTTGGAAATGAGAGATTATGGCAAGGACTTGGAATGACTCAATGAAGGTTTTGACTTATCAAAATTTGTTGGTTTTTCACAGAAAGACACTTTGAACAAGCACAATCCTATGATTAGTATTAAGGGGTATAGCCAGCTAAGGTCTTACTCTAGGATGAACAAGGTTTCTAAGGAGTCCTCAATATATGCTCGATATGTGAGGCATAACCATGAACACCAGTCCATCACAAGCGTGAGTCGAGAGCCCCAATGAGATACTGAAAGGCTCGGACCAACTCTTCACATCTATCTAGGTATCATCCTAGCTTCAACGCTTCACCAATTATGATGCAAATAGATTGGGGTACATATTGGATCTCCCCCTTTATATACCCCATCGGTATGCGTGGTTGGGATCGTCCCTTGGGGTGATGAAATCCCCAAGCAGGTCCCACTAAGAAGAAGACACTAATCATTTCCAACTACCCCTTCGTATTCGCACAAAGTGAAAAGGAGGAAGGTGAAAACAAACCAAGGCCCCCTTAGGGTAAAACAAATAAAATAGACACGGCAAGCAGCAAATGTTACTTTCCCCTACTTATACTAACTAAATAGATAAAGCAGTAAGGAAAGACTTCAAAAAATAGAATAAAACAAAGGCCCTGCAAGCAAATATTAGTTGTTTTATCTCTTTTTCTTTGTGATTTTCAGAAAAACACTCAAGATATCAGCAAGAAATTTGACTTCACCCACCAACAAACAGGGTTAGAGGATTAGACCACAAAACAGCAAAAGAGAGAGACCAAAAACAAAGCTCAAATGCAGTTTTTTACCTTCCCGAATGTGTTGTTAAGGCCAAATCCGCCCCTCTGTAGCAAATAGTTAGTAAAAACGTTGGATCGTGCGGGCGTATCCTCACTTCTACAGAAAATAGCTAGGAAAAACATTGGACTGCAGGGGCGTATCTACACTTCTGCAGAAAAACAGTTAGGAAAAACAGACTACGGAGGTGTATTCGCACTTCTATAGGGGCGTATCCACACTTTTGCAGAAAAATAGTTAGAAAAAAAAGCGTTAGACTGTGGAGGCGTATCCGCACTTCTGTAGAAAAATAGTTAGCAAAACGTTGGATTGCAGGGGTGTATATGCACTTCTATAGAAAAATAGTTAGCAAAACGTTGGATTGTAGGGGCGTATCCGCACTTCTGCAATAAAAAATGTCAGAAATGTTGGATCGTGAGGGCGTATCTGCCCCTCTGCAACCTAAACCTGCAAACAAGCTAAACAACAACAAACGTAAAATAAATAAAACCTTTTGTGGGTCCCACCGAGCGTGCAAGAAATGTGATCCTTTTAAAAATGTCAAGTCCTAATGAGAGATGCTAGATATAAACTAATAATGCAACAAGAGGAAATAACAAGATAAAAGGGCACCTCAATGATTAGCCTAAGAAATAGATAACATGAAAGCAAGATAAACAAATTGATTACTATTTGTTATACCTTCTATGCTACTCTTTCCTGGGTTGGCCCTTGATCTTGAAGAGTTATGTGCTCCTTGGATGACAAGCTATGTTGAATATGCAAAATGATATGCAAACTGGATGAGGATGTGATGATTATGAGATGAGAGTTCAAATGGAAAATTGACAAGAGTTTGGTAGCAAAAGACTTGATCCCCAAATTGAGGGAAATGAGGGGGTATTGATAGGCTAATTGGAATTCTCTAGAGAATTCAACGGTTGAGATTGATCCAACAAGATCAAGATGAAGGGCTATGGTGAGTTGAGGACTCGCAAGCCCTCACATCTTGACATGTGGAATGTGAGATGTCTTAGGGTGGAGTGATGTGGAAATGAGGTGGAGGAGAAGGACAAGAGGTGGAAGAGAAGTACATGAGGTGGATGAAGGACAAGTACCTTTGAGGTACCTTGGGGGATGAGAGGATTTCCTCAAAAAGGAACTTCTTGTCCCCAAATGAGGATGAAAGAGACTTTTGAGGAATTTTAGAATTCCTCAAAAATCTCCATGGGAAAAGGGGAAGTGGTTGGAAGAATAACTGCAAATTAAAAATTTACATTTATTGGAGAGTTTATTGGGTAAAAGAACGTCTCCAAAAAGCTGGAGATTTGTCACATGTGGGTGATGTGACAAGTCCAAGGTTCTAGAAGTCCTTGGCACATGTAAAGTGACAAGTCAAGCCTTCTAGAATCTTGCATAGGGGATGGGGAAGACCTTGGAAAGACAAAAGTGAATTAAATATTCACATGGGGAAGAGAGGAACCTTGGGAAAATAAATGTGAATTAGAAATTCACATGGGGAAGAGAGTCTAGGCTAAAAATGGTAAGTGGGAAGGTTGACCAGAAAAGGTAAGCTAAATGTGGCTAATGATTTTGATTAAGGTTGTGCAAACATAGGATTAAGATAATTAATGAGATATTAGAGGCAAGTGGGAGATTATGGAGGGTGTGACACTTAATCTTGATTAAGTGGTGCACATCCTAATCACAAATTAATTAATTTAATTTGGATTAAAAGAGGATTATGGAGAGTGTGACAAGGAGAGAGAAAAATAGGAATTAAAAATTAGTTTTAATCCAAATAGATTAGATGACTAAATTAAATAATTTGTCATGTTTGTTTAATGTAGAGAAGAAAAGAGGGGGGTAGGGTAAATTATTTAATTTATTTAATTACATACTTTAGGAACCTTAGGCAGAAAATGAAATAATGATTAAATAAATTATTTAATCACTATTAAAGAAATAGATGGATACAATAGACGATTTTGATCATATGAAGTGATTAAATTTGGATGTCTATTGTGATTGTTTGATAATTTTGTGGTGTAGGAGCACCTTAACAATCTATGCTTCCAGTTTGAAATTTGATTCAATTTTGGGTATCTTCATGTTGTAAGAGGGTCATCAAAGACATTTTCCATGTACCGATTATATGATTTCAAAGGTGGTTGTTTGTTATTTATAGGCATTGGGGGGAATTTTTTTACATTTCAAAATGTTTAAACAACCTCGATTAGCTCGAAGGGAGGAGTTTTGTTCAATTTGAAATCCATTTTTATGATAAAAAATGTTGTTTTCCAAAAATTCACTCGGGTTTTTGCACTTTCCTGCACTTCTACAGATCTGTAAAGCCTCCCCTTGATACAAAACTAATTAAATATTGTAGGCACATGTCTTAACTCTCTAATGCATCAGTTTTGAGGGATTAACAGTACATTTGAAGGGAGCAATTGACAATTTTCTGAAACTACTCATTCCAAGCCAGTCAAGGGTTTGAGTAGGATTTAATTATGAAATGATCATCCCACCTACTGTTATGACTTGTTTCTTAGTGGGATGACATGTACATTGTTAAATTAGGTTATTTTATTGTTTAACATGCCTTGGAATGAAACTAGTGACAATAGGATGGGGTTCTTAGGCTGAAACAAGCACTTTTCCATGAGAATTTGAGGAACCAGGGAGTGATTCTAAAAAAGTGTTGAAGGAGTGGTCTATATAATGAAATTTTGACCTTGTGTAGGGTATTTTGAAGATTTTTTATACTTTGGAATGGTCTAGGAAGGCCCGGGTATAGGAGTTTCTATAAACCCTCCCTCTTTGCATTGAAAAATGGGGGTTTTTGTATTGGAAGCCTAGTTGAGCGGGTAAGGTCCTAAGACCTAGAAAATATCTTGTTTTGAGACCTAATTAAAGAATTTTTTTGGGTTTGGAAGTTTTGTGTGAGGATCTAAGGGTAGTTCCTCTGTAACTTATAAATGGGTGCTAGAAACATTCTTTTATTTTCTTGGTGTTTTGGAAATTTTTGCAGCTAAGGGCCCAAAACTAGTTTTGCACAGTAACTAGATTCCAAGGGTGAAATGTGGGAAATAGTGATTTTATTTGTTGTCCAACTTGGAGGAGTATTGGGATTGGTCCATTACGCCTTTTTAATCTTGTTAGATGCCTCTTTAAGGCAAGTTTACATCTTCAATGGTTTTGGATCCTCTAACTCAGCATCAAAAATGAGTATCACAGTCTAAAGTGTGTGCATGGTTTGGGAGATACATGTGACATTTTGCAGATGCTTGGCTACTATTAATGTGAATAGTGAACAAAGGAACTAAGTTTGTGTGTAAGGGGAGACTTCTAAAAGGTTTCATTTTTGTTGTACTAACTCAAACAAAGATTTGTTAAGAAAATAATGGTGTGGTTGTGCCTTAAGAATTATAGTTTGTGTTTGTAAATAATGGTGCCATTATGGAATATTCAAGACAACTTGTGAATGACATAATCATTGGTTGATGTTTTGAGGAACCTATTTGATTGTAATTAGTTATTTTCAAGATTTTCAAGGTGTTTTGAAGGTCCTTAAGGAATTGGGAACTCTTGATGCTAATTTGAGTATATGAATCAAATGTTTTGTGAAGGGAATTATAGTTGAATAAGTGTGTCAAGAAAGGTGTTGATTTCTTCCTTTGTACTGCATCAGTTTGTGCAGAGGTATTGGAAGGTGTTTTGACCCTTCGGAGGAATCGGAGAGGCTTGGATTTGTCTTAAAGGATGAATTTTGGTGAATGGTTTTGAGTTTCTAATCAACTTTATGCTATGTTACAATAAATGTTATGATGTTTAATCTATTTTTTTGAGTCTGACAAAGAGTTGAAACCAATTTCTAATGTTTTGATGAAAAGATGATTGAGTTTGTTTTTTGATCTTCTTCAATTAAAGTTAGGATCAGAAGTACCCTTGATTATTTGTGGATCCTAGTAGATGCTCTGCATCAAGTTTAAAATGGTAATTGGAAATTGTATATAATTGTGTATATAATGGTAATTTAAAATTTGCATTGACAACGTAAGGTTATAATGACAAAAAAAAATGAAAGAAAGCCATAATAGAATGAAAGAAAATGTGTAAATACTTCACATACCTAAAAAACCAGACTTTAAAATGGAGGAGTTCAACCCAATTATGTAGCCTTAGCTTCTTCTTTCTTCAAACTCCAGAACAATTTGACTTGTTCAATAGCTTGTTCCCCTCCAAAATTCAATTGTATATCAGTTTTCAATGGAATTCAAACTTCAATTGATATTATATGTCTTTCAACGTGGAAACTCTACTATTTCATGCAAAGGTGGTAAAAAGATCATGGAAAAGTTGATGGAATGTGAAAAACATTCTTGCACACTTCACAACATCATTAAAAAGCTACTTTTTGTCGAATCACACGCAGAACCAGAGGAATATGTAGACTGTGGGCCTTGAAATCACAGGTATATAGAGTTTTACACCATTTTTAGTGGAGTACAACACACACTCACATTATAACACGAGCATGTTATGTGAAATATGGTTTTTTTAGTATATTTATTTTCTCCCTCTTTGTCTTTACCCTCTATCCTAATTCTATATTTTTCCCCTGCACCCTTATAGTAGAGGAGATAGAGATGATTGTGTGTGTGTGTGTGAGAGAGAGAGAGAGAGAGGTAGAGGGAGAGTGGGAGAGAGAGAGGGACATAGAGGGAGGGAGAGGCAGAGGGTTAGAAAGAGATAGTGGGAGACATGGAGATAGATAGGGAGGGAGAGAGGGGGAGAATGGGAGAAAGAGAGAGTGGGAGAGAAAAAGGGAGAGAGGGAGGGAGAGGGAGTGGGAGAGAAATATGGAGAGAGGGAGGGAGAGGGAGAGGGGAGAAAGAGAGAGTGGGAGAGAAAGAGGGAGGGAGAGGGAGGGGAGGGAAAGAAAAGAGGGAGAGAGGGAGGGAGGAGAGAGAGTGGAGAGGGGAGAAAGTGAGATAGGGAGATTGGAAGATGAGAGGGAGGAGAGGGGAGAACTGAGAAAGAGAGGGAGATAGAGGCAGGGATGGGAGAGAGGGGGAGGGAGGGAGGAGAGGGAGAGGAAGGGGAGAATGGGAGGAGGGAGGATCGGGGAGAAGGGAGAGGAAAGAGAGAGTGGGAGGAAAGAGGGGGAGAGGGAGATAGAGAGGGGAGGGGAGATGGGGAGAGAGTGGGAGAAGGGAGATGGACAAGAAGGAGAGAGTGGGAGAAGGAGAGCAAGGAGGAAGGGGAGAGTGGGACAAAAGAGAGGATGAGAGAGGGGAGAGGACATATAGAGAGGGAGGGAGAGAGGGGGAGAGTGGGAGAAAGAAATAGTGGGAGAGAGTGGGAGAAGGGGAGAGTGTGATATAGAGAGGGAGGGAGAGAGGGTGAGAGTGGGAGAGAGTGGGAGAGTGGGAGAGTGGGAGAAGGGGAGAGTGGGACAAAGAGAGAGTGGGATGGAGAGAGGGGGAGAGTGGGACAAAGAGAGAGGATTGAGGGATTATGGTTGAGATATATACCCTCAACCCTTCAACCCTAATCCCTCAACCCTCTTAATCCCTCAACCCTCAACCCTCAACTTTCAACCCTCAACCCTTAAACCCTAATCCCTCAATCCCTATACCCTCTTAATCCAAGAATGCTAAACACTAAACCCTTAAACCCTAGTCCCTCAATCCCTATACCCTATTAATCCATCAACCCTCAACACTCAACCCTCAACCCTTAAACCCTAATCCCTCTACCCCTATACCCTCTTAATCCTTGAACCCTCAACCCTCAACCCTTAAACTCTAATCTGTCAACCCCTATACCCTCGTAATACCTCAACCCTCAACCCTAAACCCTTAATCCCTAATCCCTCAACCCCTATACCCTCTTAATCCCTGAATGCTCAACCCTCAACCCTTAAACCCTAATCCCTTAACCCCCATACCCTATTAATTTTTCAACCCTAAATTCTCAACCCTCAACCCTTAAACCCTAATCCCTCTACCCTTATACCCTCTTAATCCTTGAACCCTCAACCCTTAACCCTTAAACCCTAATCCCTCAACCTCTATACCCTCTTAATCCCTCAACCCTCAACCCTAAACCCTTCAACCCTAATCCATCTACCCCTATACCCTCTTAATACTTGAACCCTCAACCCTTAAACCCTAATCCCTCAACCCCTATACCCTCTTAATCCCTCAACCCTCAACCATCAACCCTTAAACCCTAATCCCTCAACCCCTATACCCTCTTAATCCCTCAACCCTCAACCCTTAAACCCTAATCCCTCAACCCCTATACC
>CM021104.1:184354903-184492321 GCA_007115665.2 Sequoiadendron giganteum | reverse complement strand
CTCTTAATATTTGAACCCTCAACCCTTCAACCCTAATCCCTCTACCTCTATACCCTATTAATCTGTCAACCCTCAACTCTCAACCCTCAACCCTTAAAACCTAATCCCTCTACCCCTATACCCCCTTAATCCTTGAACCCTCAACCCTTAAACCCTAATCACTCAACCCCTATACCCTCTTAATCCCTCAACCCTCAACCCTCAACCCTCAACCCTTAAACCCTAATCATTGAACCCCTATACCCTCTTAATCCTTGAACCATCAATGCTCAACCCTCAACCCTTCAACCCTAATCCCTCTACCCCTATACCCTATTAATCCTTCAACCCTCAATGCTCAACCCTCAACCCTTAAACCCTAATAACTCTACCCCTATACCCTCTTAATCCTTGAACCCTCAACCCTCAACCCTTAAACCCTAATTCCTCAACCCCTATACCCTCTGAATCCCTCAACCCTCAACCCTTAAACCCTAATCCCTCAACCCCTATAACCTCTACCCTATAACCTATTAATCCCTCAACCCTAAACCCTAAACCCTTAAACCCTGACCTGTAAACCCTCTACCCTCTACCACCAATCCTCTACCCTCATCCCTCATCCCTAATCCCACAACCCTTAAACCCACTTAGTAAAATCTCTACCCTAATCCCTCAACCCTCTTGACCTTTAAACCCTCAACCCTTAAACCCTTAAACACTCACCCTAAACCCTCGACCCTCAACCGTCAACCCTTAAACCCTAAACTGTTAAACCTTCTACCCTCTACCCTCAACCCAATACTCTCTACCCTAAACCCTAATCCCTCAACCATTATACCAAAAAATCCAAGAAAACTCTCTACCCTAATCCCTAAACCCTCAACCCTTAATCTCTCAACCTCTATAACCTCTACCCTATATATTGGACCCTCAACCCTATTCCCTCGACCCTATACCTTAAACCCTCAATCTTCAACCCTCAACCCTTAAACCCTCTACCCTTTACCCTATACATTAAACGCTCAACCCTCAATTCTCAACCCTCAACCCTTAATCCCTCAGCCTCAATCTTAAACCCTAAACCCTCTACCCCTTACATTGGACACTGAACCTAATCCTTCAACCATATACCCTCAAACCTATACCCTAAACCCTATACCCTCAGCCAAGTAAACTCCTTAACCCCAAACCCTTCAACCCTAAACCCTTAAACCTTCTACCCTATACCCTCAACCAAATACCCTCTACCATCGACCCTATTCCCTCAACCCTCAAACCTTAAACCCTAATACCCTAGAAACCATCAACCCTATAGGTCCTCCACCCTAATCCCTCAACCCTATACCCTCAACCCCTATCACTTTCTCTTTATCTATGCATCTAACCTCTCCCTCCTTCCCTCCCTCCTACCCTCTCTAATTGTCTCTATCTATTGTATCCCTCTTTCTGCGTACCTCTCGTTCAATCAATCCCTACCACCCTCTCTCGTTCCCTCTATCCATCTCTCTTTATGTCCTTCCCACTCCATCCCACTCTCTCCCACTACCTCTCTCTCCCTCTCTCTCCCTCTCTCTCATGTCTCACCCTCCCACCCCCTCTCTCTCTCAGGTCTCTCCCTCTAGCAACCTACCTAGGTAACTCTCTCTTTGTCTCTCTCCCCTCTCTTTATCTATCCCTCCAACCCTATCTAGATAAGTCCCTCTCACTCCACCCCCCTCTTTCTCTACCTCTATTAGGTCACTCCCTCCCACATCCTCTCCCTCTCTTAGGTCTCTCACTCACACTCCCTCTCACTACCTATCTCTCATGTCTCTCCCTCTCACCCCCCTCACACTCTCAAGTCTCTCCCTTTGGCACCCTACCTACATAACTCTCTCTTTCTCTTTCTCTCTCTCTCTCCCCCCCTCTCTCTCTCCCTCTCCCTCAATTCTCTCTCCCACCCCCCCCTCTCTCTCTCCCTCCCTCTATCCCTCCCACCCTACCTAGCTAAGTCCCTCTCACTCCAACCCCTTCTCTCCCACTCCCTCTCTCTTAAACTCTCACTTCCACCCCCTGTCCATCTATCTAGAATCTCTCTCTCTAAAGTCTCCCTCTATCTAAAGACATACATAAATGCATACATACATGCATAATACATATGTACATATAATCTTACATCCGTACAAGCATACATACATGACATACAAGCATACACGTACATACAAACATACAAATATATCAGCATACATTCAATATATTGGCATTTAACATAAAGGAAGACATAACGCGAGTGCATTGTAATGTGCTCGCATTATGCCTTAGTTGACATGTTTCCCGCAAAAGAAAAAACCATGTCAAAAGTGAGATATAACGCGAGTGCATTATAATGCGCTCGCGTTATATCTTGCTTTGGGAATTCTCGAGCCTTAGGCTTGGTATTTGCCTTGGAATACCAACCCAAAGGCTTGGAGGGCATTCCCAATGACCAGAGACGTGTTTTAAAAAAATTACCATATTTCTCATAATTGAGTTTGTGCTCACCGTCACGATTGCACGTTGTTCAATATCGAAAAAATCAAACACATGGGTAATGTTGGGTTATCTCTTAGCTATCCAACAATGTAATTTTTTTCACTTTCTGAAAATGTTAAGTCTTTCATCCATAATTTATTTTACCTGTATGTCTTTTTTTTGCGAAAAAGAAGTGTTTGGTATTTCTTTTGTTATAAATTAACCGTTCATCGATTTTTCAAATAAATTACATTTTTAGAAACTAGACTCCATTATACAAAATTTAAAAAAAAAAAATTTAAAAAAAATCAATTAGTTTCCAAATTTTGTAGGGGTAGCACGGCCAAGATTTTGTTTTTCAGGAAATGTCCACTTCACAAATTAGTATAAAATCAAATATTCATTAAAAAATTATCAAAAAAATTGTGCATCAACTACATACTGTTAGCTAACTTCTGACTATTACGATTTTAAAAATACTAAAAAAAAATCATCGTACGATGGTCGTACAAGAGTTGCTATGTTATGTTTTTCTGACAAAAACAACACCAATTTGTGTACGTCCCTCATTTGAACCCCTTAATCTCAACCATTTTAAAAATAAATTAGCATTTTAGAAAGTAGACTCGGAGCACTTGAATCCCTCTTTTTGTTTCATCCCAAAATTTTGAGTTTAAGTATCCTCAATTTCACGTCCAAGGTCAGTATTTCCTGATTTCAGAAAAAATTTGTCCACTTAAGTCCCCTTTTTGGGAACCATCTTGGTGCACATACCCATACAAGCATATTTTCCAAGAAAAAGGTGGTGTAAAATGAATTAAAAAATTTACAAAATATTGCACTTCACCCCTTATTAAACCTAAGTTTTCCATATTTTAGAGATTTTTATTGCTAGAGTTACAGAGGGAATTAATGACACTTGACAATTCATCTTGAAAGTTATAGTTTGGGCTTGGAATGATGATTTATAATTGTTTTCGACCAAGGTATCTAGGGGCACCTATATTTCTTTGCAATAAAATTCTTAGAATTTCAAGGAGGAAAATTTGACCCTAGTGATGACAATATGAGATCAAATAGTTTGATAAGAAGGTCAAAAAAAGATAAAATACAACATAATTATAAATATTGAATGATAAAAATTAACATAACTAAATTTTAAAATAAATCTACACATATGAATTGCCTATAAAATAGAGACAACCACTCTAAACAAGTTTGAGCATAGATAAAAAAAATATGTTACTTTTTAATTTTACAAATATCTAAAACACATTATTTCAAAATTCAACCAAAAACGAAGAAAGAAAAATTAAAAAGTATGGATGATTTCTAGCATATCTAGAAACAAAATGATGGAATGAAAGGTAGGAAAAGTGATTGCGTACATTATTTTTTCCATACCCAATGATGATGAGTGGGGAATGACACCTTAAGTGAATGAGGTACACTAAAAAAAAATCCTCTATTGAATGGTGTAGTTATTGACCATCGTATTTTAGTACAAAATTACCTCAATTACTAGTGCCATTAGGGAGAATAAATCACTTGGTCATAATTTCATAATGGTCTCACCCTTATTCGACATAAAATGGAAATTTTGTGATTTTTCATTTAATGTCTTTTTTATTCATTGCATTCTTCATTGGAATTGATTAATGATTTCTCTAATCCCAAAGTGAGGAAGATTTATACAAGTATGAATTTTTTTTTTAATAATCATTGAGGAATGAAGCATATTTAGTAAGAGCATCCTGAACTTTATTTCCTTCATAATGCATTGGAATTAGATATAGTGAAACTTCTAGGTTAGGTGGCAAGTGTCATTAAATATTTTCTCTTGTTTAAAAAATAAGAATTATATTTCACAACTATGTTTGGATTATATGGAAGAACAGGTTTTGAAGGGACCTCAAACCCTTTAGATCACATTACATAAAAAATGATACTACGAAATAGAATACTAAATAAAGCATAAGCAACAACCAACAACCAAAAAACAATGACCTAACAGAAGGAAAGAAGAGACAAAGCAAACAACACACATACAAAAAAATCACTTCAGATTCTTTAGGGTATTGGCCACCTCAATCTCTTGATTATAGTGTAGGCTAACCATATCCATCAAATCTTGTTTTTATTCTTCAAACATCTTCATTAGGCTCCCCCTTGTTCTAGTGCTCGAGCCTTTAGCCTCCTTTTTGACATTCTTCTTATCTTTACCATTGGAAGTTTGATCCTTCTCAAGCATATTTGCAAATTACATTTGATCCTCACAGAGCTGGCTGATTTTTCCCAAGAGAACCTTGAGAGATTTTGCACTATTTTTGACAGAACTATCACTAATTTGTAGGATATTTTTTATATCCTCATTCATTTCCTTGATTTTTTCCTCTAATACACCAAGGCGGTTTTGACACTGGGCTTCGAAATCAAAAAATGAACATTCTATATTCACAACCTCTCAATGAGAAGATTCAAGGAAGATCTCTTCAGTTGGTTAGACATGTTGTCCTTCAAGCCCTTGATTTTAATGTTGACCTTGTTGAATTTATGCAACACCCATTTAGCAATTTTTATGTTAAACTTGCATGTTTTGATTAAAATTTGCATATTATTAGTTTTCATATTAATTATTATAACATTAAATATATGAAATATTTTTAGAGACATCATTAATATTGATTTTCATTTAAGAAGTGGAAAATGGAATTTATACGTTTATATTTTCAAATGTTTTATTTGGAGGAAATATCAAATATTTAATTTGTAAGAAAATATATCCATAAACTTCTAATAAATTAAATTAAAAGATGTAACTATTAAACACAAGCATATCCATATTAATCTTATGAGAATAAAACTTACAAAAAAAATTATAGAAATTTGAGCAACACACTTAGAAAAAAATGAGAGAAGGAGAATCGAGGCAAACACAAGAACAATATTGACACGAATATATTTTGATCTAATATTTTTGGGGAAAAAATGGCCTCCAAAACATACCTAAAAACATTATTCAACAATCATCAATGATTAAGAAATACATTTCCAAATTCCAATGCTCTATCAGTGGAAAAAGAGATCGACACTTTACATGCATGAAGAAAATAAATCAGCATAAGCTTGCAAGAGATGATACATTATTACCCCATCTCAATCTCTCAATGTATAGACTGAAGAAGGCCCGAAAAACACATAAATAACATTACCATGGGCCCTGTTAGAGTTGATGATTTAACTACACAACTCCCAAAATTCACCTACAAGCAATTATCTTATCACAAATGAGAGATCAAAGAAAGATGAATGTGCTCAACAACTTGAGAAATTGTATTGATGCAATAACTTGAATGAATTATTACAATAAAAGGTGAGTTTTTATAAAAGATCAAAATCAAATCCTAGATGAGTTTTTGATTAGATTGAGACAAGTGTCATCATCTAATATAATGAGAGAACATGATCTAAATATAGCTCAATATAATAAAAAAGAAATTCCTAAATTTAGTTTAAGTAATTAAATTAAAAGGGGCTTAATGATTAATTAATTATTAGGTGATGACCTATTTACTCCAACAGCCCCCTTAAGATCAACTTAGGAAGAATTCAAACACTACTAAATAATGCAATGATGAGCCCCAACTACAAGGCTTGATGAGGTGCACCATGTACAAAAAAATAAAATCTCTAATAACTAGAGAAAATGAGAAAACCGCATGGGAAAAAAATCCTCTCTAAAAGAAAGAAAAATAAATAATTGTACTAGTGAAAGAAAGATATACGGATGACTCAATGTAACCCCTATTGTCTCATAAAGTTTCACCCTTATCAAGTTGCAGAACTTGATACTTTAGAGGAACATGGGAACTCTTCCAAGTTGTGGGTCACCTAAAAATGGAAAAGAACCTTCGGAGAAGGTCGGCTTCCTAGCTTGGATATCACCTAAACTACTGATCTTGAAAATAAAAGGCAGAAGGATTACTAAAAAATATAAAACAGGACTGGTGAATACTATTTCTTATGGTGATACACCTAACTAGTAATTAAACTAGAAATTCAGATCTCACTACACTTGCATACAATGATTTGAAGCAAAACAAACTTGCACAACCTATATGTCTGTGTTTTGCAAAAGTATTTTATAAAAAGGTCTGATGCATGATTCTTTAGGAGGAAGTAGATTTCATAGCTAAAGTAACCTGCATTTATGACTCAGATTATAACCTGGAATAACACATTTTATGCTAAAAAGGTGTTGGATATGAGACACAATTATCAAGAAATGAAATATTTCACAAATAATCTAGTCAATCAAAAATGGCACACAATGAAGCAAAAGAGTAAGAAGGAAAAACTAACTCCATTCAATGTTTCCAAGGTCTGCATTGTATTCCATGTGTAATACCCTTCGTTTTGCTCTTCTGATCGAATAGTGTTTTGTTTAGTTATGCCCTATGGTACTCGATTGTTGTTTGATCACTATCTATAAAGCGATGTGAATGTGATATTTTGACGTGCTGGTAGTTAATTTTGATGTTATCATTGTGACATGCTTTAGATTAGCATAAGTGGATATTCAAATTAATGATGTTTTATGTTTTGATTACATTATTATGTTAGATTTGTCAGTTAGTTTCACTGTATTGGTGAAGGGGACAGTATCGCATCACTCGCTTGTGAGTGCCCTACGATTCTGTGATTCCCTCTTCATGACATTTTTTAATTATGATATATAAATGCATGTGGATATACTCTTTGTTCGCAGGTTGACAGGTACAGGACATCGACTCCACCTAGTTTTACAAGTTTGAGCGTGTCCATTGCCCAACGGTATTCGATTGGGAGATAGTAGCTAGGTTTTATGTGTCAAGTCGTCACCCTAGTCATAGTGTGTCATTGGGTCTTAGTCAGGTTGTGTTGCTTTAAATATTGTTCCCTCTCTTTGATTATTTAATTACAGGTTAAAAAGGGTAATTAAATGGCTTTATGTATTTAAGTGGTTGATTAAATTAATCTGGTAATGATGTTAGAAATATTATTTAATTTATTTATTAATTTAATTTAATTAATAAAATGATTTAATCTTGGATTAAATTAATTTTATTGATTAATTAAATTGATGATGTTTAAATCAGATAAGTATTTCATGGTGAAATTATGGATTTAATGTTTGAAATTGAAAAGATTAAATTGGAAATTTAGAAAAAGAATTTAAATTGCATTTTTAGAAGTTTGAAATTCAAAAATTGAAAAAAAAGATATTTTGAGATATTTTTCATTTTCTATTTTCAGAAATTAATGAGGGTGGTTGCATGATATTTTGGAATTTTCTTTATTATTGGAATTTTCTTCACAAGTTTTTTTCAACAAGTGGGAGAAATTGAAAATACAGGAAAAAGAATGGTTGCATGTTTGTGGGTTTTGGATTGAAGCTGTGAAAATTTGTGGAACTAAAGTTGGAAGCTGAGCACCATCTAGATCTCCTCACAAATTCAAAGAAATCAGGTTCATGTCTTTAAAAGTGGTTGCTTTTGAGATTTTAAATCGTATATGATGTTGTTGAAATCATGTGGAAAAACATTTGAAATCTGCTGTGTGATTGCAAAACAAACCCTGTTGGATTCTTGTTTTCAATTGGGAAGAAAAAACCTCTGTTTAACAATAAATTGCTTCAAAAGAAAAATGAGTTCTTGGCTGTAAAAAGTTATTTCAAATTTTATTTGTTCAATTATTTCTTCAATTTGTTATGGGGTGTTTGAAACCGGATATATATTTATATATTGGTATATATATATATATATATATATATATATATATATATATATATATATATATATATATATATATATATATATATATTCTTTTAAAAAAAAATCATCTAAGAATTTATGTTGTCAAAAATTTCTAAAATTCTTCATGGAGGTGCGGATTTCAAAAAAACCCCAGGCGTTTTAAAAGAAATAAATAAATTTAAAATAAAAATAAAAAATGAAGTTGTTGGGGTGTTGGGGGCTCACCCCCACCACACCCCCATGGGAGGCGTGTGGGGGGGAGCTACACCCAATGTGACCCCCACACCTTCCCTTGCGGCTGTGGCACCGCCGCCACCAAGAAGGGTGGACGGTTGTACTAAGCAGAGTCGCGCCACCACTAATGGTGGACGGTTGTGCTGAGCATAGCCACCGCCCTTAAGGGGGTCGGTTGGTAGCCGTTGCCCCACCAAAACCTTCACTGCCCCTATCAAAAAACGTGCCACCGCCCTATATAAAATCCACTTTGACCTTGTTCATTTTTTTTATATATTATAATTATTAATATATATTAGTGGTAAACTATATATTTATATATATAGTTGAGTATATGATTTTAATATATATATATATATATATTAAAATGTGGATTTGTTTAATTTCACATTTTAAGGAAATTGGGAAAATTATAAATCAATGTGCAATAGTCGAATCAGTGGATGTATTTTAAAAATAATATTATTGGAAAGGACAAATTTGGAATTTAAAAGAAATGTGTTTAATAGCGAAATTGATTGATATCATTTTAAATGAATTGTTTTGGCAACGGACCAATAGTTATTTGTTTTAAATGATAGGTTCTAAATCATGGAAATAAACATTGATTTTATTATTATTTAAAAGCAATTAGGGGATTAAATATGTGATTTGAATTACTTCCTTGGTCTAAAAGAGACGTTATTAAATCACTTTTATTAAGGCAATAAATTACTGATTGTTATTAAGGGAAATGGATTTAATATATCCAAATTTAGTTTATTTCCTCGCAATTGCTTTATGTGATTATTTCCTTTGTGTTCATGCTTGGGGAAATGGGATAAGTGTTTTTAACCTATAAGGCTTCCAGAGGACCCTAGAGGTTGGGGGTTGTCATTTTGTAATGACGACAGTTTGTTAATTCCATTGGGTAGTGCCTAAATTTATGTCATTGTTATTACCCGATTTCTACAAACGGGGATGTTTTGTGCCTCTTGTGAAAGGAGTGGATTATGTGATTTGTGCCTCCTTGTAAGGAGTGGTTTTTTTATTGTTTTTACCTCCAGTGTTTGGAGATGGGTTTATCTTATGTTGCCTCCTAAGAAAGGAGTGGTCGTGATATCTTGTTTGTTTTAACTTTGGTACCTTTAATGTTTGGATGGTGTGTGTGTTGTCAACTGGAAGAGTGGCTTCTGTAGGGACCAGAGCCCAGAAGAGGTAAGATTGGGTAACCTTTGGAAGTGGTTTAATCAAGTGATAACTAAAACAATACTTAGAAGATTAAGACCAAATTCTCACTAATCAAGATAATTATGCCTCATTCATAGACCCAAGTGCTCGGTTAGGCTTGGGATGGGTGGGAAGGCCTGGAATGGCAAGGTCATCTATCTTGTTTGTACGAAAGGTATTTGATTCCACATTAGTAAGTATGAGGGCCGAGGATTGATTGAAGCACCAGTTTAGATGGCACCTATGAAGATCCGCAGTGGGTAACTCATGACGAGCTGTGTGACGACACTCTGTCTAGGACAATCGTCGGTATTTGATTTGATGGGTATGGTTCCTTAACATACTGGATGTGACCATAGTTGGTATTCGATTATTATGTGTATGGTTCTCTTAACATACTTGATCTGCTTTATATCTGGAAGCAATGTAACCATGTTGGAGTTGTACTTATGTTGTACATGTGATCAGTTGTGTCAGTTTGGTTCAGTTATGATTTAGCCTGTGTCTAGAGGTGTTGGTCTTGGCTAGGATTCCTTGTTACTATCTCCTAGCATGGGGGGTGGGCCTTTGGGTTCCACTTGGTTGGGTGTCATTCACCTTACTCCATTGGGTTCTCTCTTTATGTTTGTGTGGACGAGGCTTCCAGTTGGAGAGCTCGTATGATCCAGTTTCATTTATTTCTTTATTTCATTTTAGTTGTTCTTGTACTTTATTACCCCTCTTTGTTATCGAGGTGGAAAGTTGTAATTGTAATTATGTCTATTGGACTTGCCTCATTCAGGGAATGAGAGTTGTAACCATATTGTTTAATTATTGATAAATTTAATTGAAATTCATCCCTTATGCTTTAATGTATATTATCTTAATTGGAATGTATGTGTTTTATTTTTAATTAAATAATTGGCATGGTTTTTATTCATGTTCTTTGTTGGGAATTTATTTAACCTATGTCTCGTAACCTTAGAGGTTGTTGGCATTAGTTAGTGAACTTGCTTATTAATTGTACTTAAACAAAACAAAAAAAATAGTATGTTTAAGTAGTTAATTGCAACTTCCTCTAGGGTTGCATGGCGAGGCGTTACACCATGTCCATGTGAGTTACAAAAATTTGCAAGAATCTCTCTTAGGACTCCAAAAAGTCACTAGTATCAAAACTGCAAAGTAAGTACTAACTCCAAATGAGTTACGAAAGATACTAAGTAGGAAACATCCAAGTTGTTCCCCCAAACAAGGAAAATAAAACCAACTTGGGTCGGATGCCCCTCAAAAGCCTAAAATATAGTACCTATATTCTCTCAAAAAGAGCTCATGATGGATGAAAAATCCATGTAAGACTTAATCAAACCATAAACACCTCTAAAAATGCTCTAAATGGAAACAAAAGTCTATATTCTCTCAACAAAGTGATGAATCACTCCTAAATCTCCTCCCAATGTCTGCCAACTGAAAATAACCTCCCTCAATTTGCTCTCCATGATCATAAATACAAATACATATCCATTTCCCCTCATGACTTGGTCTTCAAAGTATGTGCTCCTATTTTCCCTCCAAGCCATAAATCAAGACTTATTTTGATCCATATAATGTACGCCTTTATTTTGCATTTAAAGGAAAAATTATTTAAAGGATAAGTGATTTATACAACATCACTTATATTTAATCATTTACAATATCAAAGAAATGAAAAAAGAAGGAGATCTCCATTGGCCAAAACCCTAGGAAATAGGGAAAAGAGAAATCTAAGTCAAAACATTTGAAAATCCTAAGGCATAAGGTATTAAATCCTAACCCACGGGATGCATTAGTTTCATTTCATTTTTTTAAAAGAAAATCATAAAATGCCATCTTTTATCAGCATCTTTAGGGTTAGAAACCCTAAGTCAAAAGGGATAAATGAAACAATGTCATTTCATTTCCTTCCACACTTTGGGCAAACAAGCAGTGCCACCATACCAAGGGTTTCAATGAAAGCACTTTGGAAGGCTTCATGGAGGATCTTTGTGCAGACAGTAGCATTTTTTAGCAAGACCCTATTGTTTTCTTCAAAATCCACTGGTAAGCTTTTTGAAATCATTTTCAAAAAATAAAAAAATCTATCATGCTTGATTTTCTATAATAGGCCCTCCATGGTCGCAACCTTTGCAATTATTCTTACTTCATTCATATGTTTCTCTTGATCTCTATGGTTTTTTGAAAAATACGCCGCCACTTGAGGGTTTATGTGAAAGATTTTTTAAATATATTTCATGGCTTGTATTGAGACTCTACAGGAAAACAAGGGTGAGTTTTATCCACATCAATTTGACACATTTTTTACTTCATTTCATTCATTCTGATTTCTTGATTGCGGATGTAGCATTCCCTCCTTGTTTACTATCTCTGTAGGTATTTCTTCACTTTGGGTTGCTCATTTTGAACACAATAATAAACATTTTTTTCTTTTGCTTACTGAGCAAGGAACTAATGGATTTTTTTTCTTCTCTCCCATAGACTTCATTTTCCTCTCTTTTTCCATGGTCGCGGCCATATATGCTACAAGCATTGGGGTTTTTTGGATATTCACTTATCTTCTCTTCTCTCTCATTACTATCCTTATTTTTAGAAATCCCTTCCTATAGCATGATTCCATTAACCTTACTAGATATAGCAATGTTCCTTAAGAACTTCCCCTTGTGACTGTCCCAAAAAAATATCTTGCAGCAAGTAAGGTTAGCATTTCCTTTGTAATGCAACTGTGCTTTCACAAGGGCTTCGATAAAAGATTATCAACACTAAACATCATGTCTATCACTGTACATGCAACATTACTCTTGTGCTCAATCTTGTATTCTATTATGCCTTGTATCTTATCAAGACACTATAATGCTAACAAAATCCTGTCAAATGCATTAACTTTAAAACTGGATTTTGCATCCATGGGTTAATAGATAAAACAATCACATCTCATACAATTTACTACTCTTAGCACATATATGAGTACCATTGTTTTTTTCTTTCACATACACTGCTCTTGAAATTCTTCTTACCCATCTTCAGTGCCCTTATTGATTGGCACAAAAAATTTATCAACACATTCCTCTTCATTGGCTCCTCCATTTGAATACATAATATCATAAATTTTCTTCGGTGCTTGAAGAAAAACTTTATGGTTCCTGACATTATTTTCTCATTGTTTTATTTCATAAGTGCATATTCCTTCATGTATTGTTCATTATCACAACACAGTGTCTTCCTTCGACTTCCCTATAGAGTGGTCTTCCTTGTGGACAATAGTTGCCATTATAGCACTTATATGGTAGTGCTTGCATGATCTAACCTATTAACTTTGAAAATTGTACTCTATCAGTAGTGTTTCTTAACTCACACCTCCTCATTGGCTATCATCTTGATACTGTTTTGTATGCCTATGATTTCTTCTCCTTTGACATTGGGACTGCCATACATTCATGAATCAGACATAAGGCCATTTCTCACCATCTTCTTGCAACCTAACAAAATTGTTTATTGTCAAATCAATCTACTATTTGACTATTGTAACCCTAGTCCTTTTGATGCTTATACCCAGTCCCCTGAAATTTCCTATTCAAGTTCCTCATGTATGAGGTATGTCCATTAGTCACACTACTAATCTTTTTCATTTAAATGGCTACACTTATTCCTGATCACCAATCTGAAATTTATTTATCTTAAATGAATGAAGCTTTGTCATTGAAACTGTAGTCAAGACACTTGCACTTTGTATAACATTTCTAAGTCGAGCACATATAAACTTAAGATGATACAATCTCATAGTATAATTTTTCTTTAAACCATGTTGTTATACTATGCTTAATGCATACACTCTACATTTCTTGTAAAGAATTGTTATCATGTTGGAGCCCATTGAAATTTCTTGACAATAATGACTATTGACACATATTTCATGCTTTATGATTTCTTCTGAATGTTATATATCACTTATGCCAGTGACATATAACTAATTGCCATCAATGATGTATGCTTGAACATATCAAAGCAACACACTGGGCTCAACCCTTGTGGGAGCCACATTTATCCCACGTGATTAAAGTCATATGAAAATAATAGTGATTTTCATGTATCTGCACATGAAGCAAACAAGTTAGAAAAAAAAATGCATATTTTTGGATATATTTGATGACCTTAATGATTCTCAGAGACACCTATAGCTTTTTTAATACACATTATGAATGGTTTATACATGCATAGGGTGAATGTGTATGCAATTTTTGTAATCAATCGTTGCTTAGAGTATACTCTAACACCATTGCTTATTGTCATATGCAGGACTAAGAGCGGAAAAAAACTAGAAGAGGCAAATGAGGCTTAGGATAGTAGTAGGACGATACAACTCAAGTCAAGATTAGTCATTCACAGGCAATGGTTGGTTTCTTTCCTTCTATGCACAATCATTGTTCTTTCTCTACATATTCATGTATGATTTTTTTCATATTTTTTATTGAATAAGCAAAGGTTAGTCTCATGGCTTGTATGAGACAATGTACACTTATACACTCAATAAAGATTACTTTTTTATGAAAAAGGTTAGAATCTTTCTTCTATTTCATGCATGTGTATGAATGTTGTAATCTTTAATTCTAATCTTTCCTAGATTTTTTCATTTATACATTTCAATGCAATGAAGGAAAGTTAATAAAATGTACCTCATTTTCTCAGTTTAAAATCAACAAGCTCTACCTGATTGATCTATAAGTAAAATTTGGTAACAACCCCCAAGGAATAATTTTGTCACATAAGTACAATAGATGTTTTCCCTATTAGGAGAGATGAAATGATGATATAAATCCACCCATAAATAAAGAGCTCTTATTTCAATGATGAACACTTGAAGAAAAAACATGATCCACTACCTACAAAAAAAAATTCTCCCCTTAGGGAAAACTCCACTTGTGATTGGAGAAGCTTTCCATTCCTAAAAGATGTAAGAATCAGGAATCCAAATTTCCAAATGATGTGTACCTTTGAGAAATTCTCAAGTTTCCATATTTTTTAAGGAGATGATGTCGATGAAAAATCTTATTAAGAGTGATGTAGAAAAAACTCAAAAGACGATTAAGATGACGGGCCAATAGTGATGATGTGGTTGTCAACAAAGAGGATATGAATGTCCTCAAATTAATCCTCCAAATCTATAATTTGAGACTCTATAAACAAGGATGATATATCTACAAGATATGAATTCCAAGTAGTTGTGTCTAGAAGAAGATAAATTTCCTATTACATTGAACCAATAGGGGCCAAGGATGTGGTGATGCCAAGTTGATCAAGAAAAAAAGAATATTGATATCAAGTCTTGATCTAAAGAGTGGGAATATGAAGACAAGTCTTTGAACCATCAAAATATGAAAGACCTATGTTATACTCAAGCTCCTCTAAAGTATCATCATCAAAGGGTATGAAATCTACATATACAAGAGGAATGAAACAATCTGCAATAGGATTTTTTAGGAATGGAGAGATATGAGGGTCTCCATGGATCTCTCAAAGTCAAGTCCAAAGTGTGGGGACAATCAATATTTAATACAACACACAATATCATGATCAAAACTAGAACAAATCACTCCTACAACATAATCATCGATAATACCCCATGTTGATCAAACCCCTATGTGCCTATTGCAAGTATGAGTCCATAAAGATAAAGCAAAAGATCAAGCCACTTGAGATGTGTCAAGATTTTGTTTCGCCAAGATTCATAATTATCCTTTTATAGGATGACTATAGAAGGATGAATAGAAAAACCCATGATACTTCCTCAAATAATAAAATCAAAGACTTGTAACCTCTAAGGATGTAAAGAAGATCAAATAAAGTCATCTCATTCCAATAGATCCTTTCCAAGTGTCAAGACATACAAGTAATTGAAAAAAATGTGAAATCACAAAAAACTGAATAAAATGTACCTAGTGTAGGATTCTAAAAAATCATCAATGGATTTGAAGAGCTTTGAAACACCTTTCCAACATCACAAGAATCGTGAAAATTGGAGATACATGTAAAAATTTATGAGATCAAAAGTAGAAAATGATGATTCGAATTTGACTAAGAATAAAATGTACCAAAAAATATATGATGATGATACCTACACTATTAGAAAGGGTTTGGAACTAGCTTTCCAATGATATATGGATCATGAAAAACAAAGATCATACACCCAAGTTATACTTGATTTCATAAAACTTGTCCAATTTCCTCTCTAAGGAAAAATAGGGGCTAAAAAAATAGCCCTTAGTCCTATGGTAGACCAAGAGGCCAACTATTGAACATTGGGCAAGAGGCCCTATACCCTAGTCACCCACATGATTAGGGCAAGGTGATGGAATGTGAAGCAGACCTAGTGGTGAAGTAGCACAAGCATCGGAAGGTGGCATGTGGTGACTAAGTTGAGGTGCACAACTAAGAATATTCTTTGAAATATTCCCAAGAATATTCTTGGATGCCTGATTTTTCTAATAAACTAGTGTCATTTTTTTTAAATACCACTTTTTCGTTGGAATTTTTATTAATAATTTTTTTGTCATTGGAAATTTGTAAAAATTATATGATTGCATAGACATACCAATGGCATATGTATCCATATGGCGTTGTATGAACCTATACAACCATACAGATTTGTATTCTTGTAGAAACTTTTGAACCTTGAAATTTGTGCCCCAAAACTCAAAGTTAGATTTTTGCAAAATGACAATTGATTCTTAGGTTTTTGGTTACTTTGGATGCAATATTTAGGTCCATTTTTCTTCAAGATGCATAATTTTTTTTCTCAAGGTCAAATCTCTCAAATTTTGAATAGGAGGCTATAGATGTAGAGCTCTTATACCACATTAGAGTTGACAATTTAACACCATAGCTCCTAGAAGTCACTTGCAAGCAATTTTTCTATCACAAACGAGAGATCAAAGCAAGATGGATGTGCTCAACAACCTAATAAATTATATTGATGTAATAACCTAAATTAATGATTGCTATGAAAGGTGAATGCTTATAAAATCAAGAAAGAAAACACCAGATAAGGTTTTGATTAGATTGAGACAAATGCCATCACCTAATGCAATGAGAAAACATGATTTAAATATAGCTCAATCTAATAATAAAAAAGAAATTCTTAAGTTTAGCTTAAGTAATTAAAGTAAAAAAGACCTAATAATTAATTAATTATTAGGTGATGACCTATTTACTCCAACATGCCCAAACTAAGAACTAGAATACCTTAGTAAGAATTCTCATGACCCATTACAAGAGAGTGGCCTCCAAAATTAAATACAAATCCCCACACAAGTATCTTTACTTCCACCACTCAAATTAACATATGTAACCCCCAAGCACTCCTTGTGAAGCACTAATTACATCTTTCATCATTCTAACAAGTCTACTATCTAACCCAATCACAAATATCTCATTAGAACAATATTTCTAAATTCCAAGACATTTCATTTACCCACTCCATAAATTTTAAAGATGAATATATAATTAATCTTATATGAACAATAAAATTATATTAAACTTTATAATATACAAAGATGAATAGTTCACCTAATTCTAATATAGTTAATATTATAATTCATATATTTTAAATTAGTTTAATGTAATTAAAAATAATTATTATGTAAAAAAATATATATTGTTTGTTTATGAACACAATACTATATTTTTATTTCAAATTCATGAGAAGGGCATACTCTATACAAATGGTTGTGATGGTGTCATGAGGGGTATCAAAAGCAAAGTTGCCTATAATCAAATAATATCAAATAATTTATGGAAGATTACAAAAATATATAATATTTAATTTGAATGTCTGAATTAAATTGATAAAGAGCAAATCGGGTATGTAATCTAATTTAAATAGTCAGAAAATGGTTTACTTAAAATTAAATATAGATTGAAAACTCCAATTAATTCTTCAATTTTTATAACCAACCAATTAATCTAAAATATCATCCATCAATTTCATCAACTCCATATAAAACAATTAATCACAGAACTCACCCATAATATTAATTTTCCATTTAATACCTCCTTCATCAAAGTTCATACATCCTAATATAAACAAAAATGTGTGCCAAATTGCCTTTTTCCAATGGAGTCTTATGTCCTTACCTATTGTAAAGTCACGGAGTCTGAAATTCGAGACACTTCTTCAAGAAGAGATTAATGATCAATAAACCTCTAACATAAAATAAACAGACCCATCAAATAATTAAATTATGCTATTAAAATACAACAAAAATTCCTTCACGTCTTACAAATTATTACATAAAATATTCAATAAACTGGATCTTTGAAGAATTTATCATCATAAAGCATAAACAAAATTAGGTATTCTCAACTTTTAGTAGTCTATTAATAGTGATTTATATATTATGGTATTTTTATAAAATTCAATTGGTTAGTTTTTTAGTCAAAGTTATTGATCTGAGTAGTGATTCGCACGTCTTTAATGAGAATGAATGGTCCACTTAACACTCATTGCATTTAGGTGATCCTTACAATAGAAAAACATCTGGACTTCCTAGAAGGTCACTCATCCCAATACTACTCTGAGTTGAACCAATCCCAATACTACTTCGAGTTGAACCACCAGCAATTCATCCACCACCAACAATTCATCGTCGTGGATAATTCATCGCATATACAATTAGGAAATTGTTGGTGGTGAATTTTCTACGATGATGAATTGTTGGTGGTGAATTTTCCTAGAGATGAATTTATCATTGTAATGAATTGTTGGTGATGAATTGTTGGAGGTGAATTGTTGGTTGTGAATTGTTGACGATGAATTTTTCTGAAGTCGTGTTTAACCATGAAAATTCTCCAAGATAAACTAATTAGTTAAAAAAAAAATTCCACTGTACTCTTTGCTTCGACTAGACTGTTAGTATTGTGTTGATAACTTTTCATTTGCATTCTAAATATTGTTTGTGTTATAATGATTTTACATTTATTCTATTAAACTTCAATATTTTATCTAATTTTATTATTAAAAAAAATCTAAACTCTTTTAAAACCTCACTTTATATTCTTATTAAAAAAACTTATATTTTCATATTAAATAACAATATAGAACAAAAACCCATGAAAACACTGAAACAACACCAACCCAACAAAGCCCTACCACACAAACCTCATCTCATCTCAAAAGGTCCTCTCTTATAAGTGCATGTCTACAAAACTATATATCTATGTATATATACTTATTTGTTATACAGTTTATAATGTGAAGGTGCATTCTTTGAGGAGCACTCATGAGAAGAAACAAACAACGTGAAGTTCCTTCATATTAATTAGCAGGAGGAGATTCCATTGCTGACAAATAACATGGCTTGGAGTAATATAGCTCATGTCCCTCCTCATGAAAGAAGGTTCATGCATTGAGTACAATGAATCTTTCATGATTTTAAATCATTTTTATTGTCATTCACCTGAATGATTGAGAGGAATGTGCAGGGAATAGATACATAAGACATTAGCATAATCTATAAATCACTTGTCATGATATGATTTATTTCTTTAAATGCATAATCTTTTTAATATAAAGCTAATATTTTTTTTAGAGGGTTTAAGTATATAAAATTATAAGGCATAAAGGCCTTTCCAAGCTCATAATTGAATATGAGTAATGCTTAACCACTTAAACATGCTTAAGCTTTTAGGTAAAAGAAAATATATTTAATTAAGGCATTGAAATAATTTTATAGGATGCTGTTATCATGTAGTTTTTTTGGGAATCAAATGTAAAGTTTCTGTATAGTAGAGACAACAAAGAGTATATATATATATATATATATATATTGCTTTTGTTTCATGATATTTTGTCTAAATATTGTAAATTTATAGTTTCTTTATTATTTCTTCTTGTTTAATTTGAATTTTTTATTTTTTATTTAAAAATAAATAAAAAATAGGAATATAATTATTTATGTTATTTTAGTTGATAAAGGTTTTGCATTGTGTATTTTTAACTTTTAGCTAAAGATATCAATTAATGTTATTCTAATAATTAATTGTTAAGATTTTTCTGGTAATTTTTTTGCGGGGGAGACTAGATCTCATGACCTCTTGTCTACAATAAAATATTTTAACTAATCGAACTAAGCTCTCCATCCCACAATATCCTAAACTTAATCATTATTCTAATACTAAATTTTAATTTTCAAAATCATTCTATCATTATATTATAATAAATAAAAAAAGTCAAAAACATGTTATCATTTTTAATTTCTATATATTTAAAACCATTGAAATCTTAAATTTAATCCTATTGAATTAAATGCATAGAAAAATTGGTATATAAGTTGAAATTTATTTATCTTATGCTCTTTGGGCTGCCTTAATAGGATTATATTCTGATATAATTTCAGTCATATTTATTGTCTTTGCTCTTTAACTTATTCCAATATAGAAAGTTAAGCATTGCCAAGCCAAAGATACTTTTATAAGCTTACATGTGAATCCGGGCGATCCCCAACCACTTAAATATTACCAAGCTTTTGGGAAACGAGAATATATTCCTTGCCTATATTTAATATAGGCACTTTAAAGTCTAAATTCCAAAGATTGAAAGTAAACTAAAGAAATGAGGAACATAGCTTTTGAAAGTGACTTCTTTAATTAAAATATATATTTTCTGATAGTAAAAAGATTCTATACAGTTTAGATTTGTAAATAAATATAATTATAATTAAAGAGTTTATAAAGATATGGTGTAACAAATTTTAAAAGGTAGCCTATATTTTATACTAGGAGTTATATGTATCTTTTAAAAATAATAATATTTTAGTATTTGTAATAATGTTGTTAAGTTCATGAGGTCTTTTTGATCTTTGGTAAGAATTGTTAATTAGGATTGAACATTAATTACTTGAGTTTTGAGTCAATATTATTTTTCAACGTCTCTTTTAAAAATATAATGAATATTGACAACTACAAAACTATTAGAGAAAACACTTATATGATTATTTTAATTAACAAAAAAATGTTAAGAAAAACAACTTTACATCTAAACAAATATAGACATTCACTTTTCTTTTGTAAAGAATGCAACCTCAAAAATATAGAATTCTAACATGATTTCAAACATGTATATATTTAATAATTTTTTACAATTTGACTACATATTTAAGATACTGTATCTCTATTTGGTGTTGTCGCCTCAACAGACCAAAGTGGAACAAGCTCAGCCTACAAATTTGGCAATCAAAAGCTGATGCACAATCCCAATTCACCGCTTGGAAGCTTCTTCATGCCAAACTCCTGGTTGGATCCTGCCTCAAATTCCTCTGTCCACCTCCCTCTTGTCCATTTTGTGGCATGATTGAAACTTTTAAACATTGTTTCTGGTTCTATCCTCAAGTTAAAAAACTATGGACTGCCCTCTTCAATTCCTTGCCAGCACTATTTCATTTCCCATGGTCATGGAAATCATCTCTTCTCGGGCTCTCTTCCAAGCACAATTTGTTAACCATCTCAAGTCACCTTATCATAATAAATCATATATGGAGATTTCGATGCCAAGTTGCCTTGGTTCGTGCCTTCTGTCCTCCTGAGATTGTAATTTTTTCCATTTACTCCAACTTACATACTCTCATTTTGAGCATAGAAGCTTTCTTGGGAAAGAAGGGCAGTTCTTCTACCGACCTCTCACTCCAAGTAAAGCATCTCTTGGCCCAGATCCAAGAAAAAACTAAGCCTACCTTTCCTGGTGCAACAGGTGTCTGCAGTCAAAGTTGGCTTTCTGTGACCAACACTAGCTGATGTGGAATGCTGGGAAGAACGTGTGTAGCTTTTAATCTCCAGTGATGTTGGGGGAAGTTGTCTAATTTTCTTGTGGACAGGCAATTTTGGAGGAAAAAGGATTGTGATGTGCCAGCTCAAATACACATTGCTTATTTGTTTCTTTAGGGTATGTTGTTGACTATTCCATACTGGATTCATCGAGTTCAGAGCAGATTTTTAGTAGCATTGTGGAGGGTTGTATTGTGGACTGTCTGATGGTTATTTATCAGGGTTCAATCTACTATTGCAGACCTTTGTAATTGGTTGTATTCTTTCATCAGCTACTGTAAATTGTTGTTTCTAGAACAGCCTAGCTATTGGTCTTATATGACTATTGCTTGCTGATTATAACAGCATTAGTGTTGCTGCTCTGTTGTTTCCTTTGCTTGTAATCTTATTGTTTTTTTTTAATAAATTCTTCTTTCAATATAAATATATGTATATTGAAGAAGAGATCTTTATCAAATTCAAATATTTTTGAGTCAACTCATTTTGTGGTGATAAAATTCTTCAACAAATAGTTTACATCATTAATAAAAGCGTCTATTGAGATTTTAGTGGAGTTTGAAATTGACTATTTGAGAGGGATATTTTAATTATAAAGAAATTTTATTAAAATTAAATTGTATTTAATTATTGTATTATTGAAGCTATTATGTGGAGTATTTAGGTAGGCTTTATTTATATTAATTTAAGGGAAAATAAAAATAAAAATGAAATTGAATTTATGGATTTGAGTTTTTTATATTAGAAGAATAGATTTTGTTGGAATGTAATGAAAATTAACATAAAAATATTATTTAATAAAAATAAAATTATATAATAAATTTAGAATGTTGAAATATTTTTTTACTAACCCTTTTTATATAATTAAAAATAATTTTTAAAATACAATAAATAAAATAATATGAATTTTGATATATGTATATTTCTTATTTGAAATATAAGGTAAATCTTGCATCAATTGTTTTAATATAATTCATAAAAGTAGATTAAGAAATATTTCAAGGCTATATTTTTTAATCAATTGAAATATAATCTCAAATTGTGATGTTTGATGAGTATATTCCAAATATCTCACAAATATTTATACTAAAGGAATCTATAGAATATGTCAAATAAAACCATTTACATTATTCTATTTAACATATATTGTGATCTCAATTTTAACAATATCAAAAACATATATTATGATATCACTAATCTTTATTTAATAAGTTTTGAAATTTAATTACTATATTATAATTTACAAGCCAAGAAAATATTTATATCTTTTATAGATATGGGAACAACCCAACTATTTCATAAATTAATATCCATAATTAAAATACATAGATGAATCACCTAGAGGATCTCACAATCAAATGATCCCTCAAAATCTTAAGCACCCTTCATTTGGTATATACACTTGTTCTTGTTACCCAAAGTAAAATATGTGACATGCACTCAAGTTTTTCCCTTGAAGTTCCTATGTAATCTTCTTTTGACACTAGATTGAGGATTCCAAAAGAGAATAATTTCAATTGGAGTTACTATAATTGATACTTTGTATCGAAAATGGTCAATGATTAGTCCTCTTGTTCCTAAAAATAATTTTCTTATAATTTAAAATGTTTGAAATATAAACATCGCAAGAGGTTATGGAGAGTTCCATAGTGTCATCCCATAACCAATTTTTCAAGAAACTTTAAATTAAAGTAGGAAACAAATCTTTCAACATATATATTATAATATGCTTTAGTAGGGGTTCAATTATGATTCTTCCCTTAGCTTCTATCTATGATGCACATGTAAAAATATAGTCTAGAGTTTATATTTTTTCACATACCTTCTCCAAAAGTTAGTTGGCCTTAATTTTTCAAAATTCTTAATCTATCCTTAAAAAAAAAAAGTTATAAGATTATACTTCATGGTAATGTTTATTTTTATTTTTTTCAAAAAAATTCAAAATAGCCCTAAAGTCTAAAGTTGATGTAAAGGAGAGTATGGAGAATTTTTAAATCACCAATTATGATTTATGAGAGTGAATCTATCAATTTGAAGAGAATTTACTACACAAACATGTCTAAGTTTTAATGAATTGGTGTAATATATCATTCCTAAGAATGATGATTATATATTTTTTTTAAATCTTAATTCTTATATAATAGACAAATTAAAAAAATTAAATAGATCATTAATATGAATATGCATGGTTTCAAAAAAAATTGCAATAGTTAACAATTGACAAAAAATTCAAACAACAATATGATTGCAATCAAGTTGACCCTCAACAATAAAAACCTTACAAAAATAGTTAATCCAAAAACACTCAAAGGATTAGGGGCCTACACAACACAAAGCACCTACCTAGCTAACCACACACTCAAAGCATGTGTATTAGAAATAGAAACATATTTAGAAAGACCACTCCTCATTCTCTGGATGATAGTCCAAGACACACCATTTTCAAAATCCTTAGATTAGGGGGAAAAGAAAGGAGAATCTTCAAGAATCATCTTGACCTAATCCACTATATGCCCAAAAGAAGAGTGTCTAGTTGAAGAAGACATAGGTTGCATAGAATCCAAAGGAATGCAAGTAACAATCTCAAACAAAGGAGCATCAACTAGAATAGGACCAATAGAAGATGTTACATCAAGTAAAGAAGAAGGAATTTTAGGGCCTATACTTCACTATAAGGATGATATCCCCAAGAAGATCCTTTGAAGTGTCAATATCAACCAAAATACAAGAATAGATAATGTGGCCAAATTTTGAAGAAGCAACATCAATCTTTAAGAAAATGGTCAATCATGTTGTCAATATCTTTAAGATAGGAGACACCCCAAAAATAGAGGTTAGATAATCTTACCCAAACTAACATGATATTGAGGGATTTTAAAATATTTGAATGAAGGGAACCAAAGCTTGAGTGAGAGGAAAGTTGACCCCACATCCATGGCTTGCATCCAACACTACTTCTTATTCACGATAAAAACTAATATATATATATATAGAGAGAGAGAGAGAGTTTCATTTTGTTTATAAATACACCTACTACTAAAACTATCTATGAAAAATATTATTAAAGGCTATCACTTATAGAATTGAAATTTAACTTACCAATAATCATTAATAAGTTTGAGATTTGTCGATTGGATTTCTTCATTAGATTTTTAAAAAAATGATATAATTAAATTAGGCTTCATTATTAAAATGAATATGTGAGGATTTAGAAATTCCCCTATCATTTTTTTTAAATTGAAAAGGCTAAAGTGCTTCACTTACCAAAACCCAAAAAATAATCGAAACAAATATAATTCCAAATCCATTTAACCCAATTCATATCAAACCTTTTTCAACAAAATTCACTTGAAAATAACCAAACTATAATATCATAGGACATTGAAATATATTTTTACAACTTGATATTATATTGGATATAATTTTAAGAGTTTATCACTAGAATAATTTTTAGTTTTTTCAAATTTTATGTCAAATCTAGATTGTTTTTTGCAATTTGATGCTAATGCACAAGAAAAGTTGATATCTCTTTAATTTAGAATTAAAGACTAGGTGTTGACTATTCTACCAAGTCTCTAGAGATAGAATCCTGACATCATCTTTAATAACACTTGAGATTTACACTAAATAAGACTTGATTCTTACACAAAACAAGAATTAATTCTTAGCGAAATCATTTAGGTTCAGGCATGGAATTTGATAGTATGTGGATCATTTTTTTCAATTTTAGATCGTATATACAATTTTAAAAATGATTAAACCATATAATTTGATTGACTATATTTTTGTATAATTATACATATGAAACTTTTAATTGTTAGTGAATTATTAAAATTTATTATAAGAAAATATAATATAGTATTCTATTTCATAATATTAATATATATCATTTTATAATATTTTTTAAAGAAATAAATATTAATTTAGAATTTTTTTTAAAAGTAGAATATAAATATTTGTTATTTTTAGAAGAAAAAATTTGGTTGGTAATAGGATTTTGTATTGCTTGAAAAAAGATTACATCGTTTGCTTCAAATAATTCATCAACCATCCAAAAACTTCCTAAAGTTAACAAGATTTCACCAAAAGCATCTTAACATGCATAACATCATAAATTGTAGCCCTACCCACCTAAGATCTATTCAAAAGTTAATTGTAATTACCTTACATATGTCCACTTATACTTCAATTAGTTACTTTACCCTACACCCAATAATTTCAATAGCCTCGATAGATTTCAAACCCCAGCAAACCAAAAAATCAATGTAACAGTGCACTACTTCTGCAAAAATTTAAAGAGACCTACATAATTAACTTGTGCTACCCATTGCCATTCTAGATTTCCTTTCCGCTTTCACCCTCTACCATTTCACTTTCTTCTCTTCCGCTTCCATTGTCATTTGGGCAATAACGGCTTCTGCCTTCATCAACTCTACAAAGAGATTCAAAGCTTTCCAATCGAGTCTTTCTTCTTATATGCATCGGTTTTTCATTTCTCCCTTCGGCCAGCTCATAAAAGGAACACATCCTTCTGCTCCTTCTAGTTCCTCATTCTCAATGCCTTCCCGAATGTCCAAGCCTTCACCTAGAATAGCCCATTCTAATATTGTTTCCAATCGTTCCAAAAAGTCTCTATGCATAATCATTTCCATCACTTCTCTCACTATGCTTATTGATTCTCTCAAGTCCAAACCCCATGCTACTATCAGCAAGTATACGTCCATGTTCGTCCTATATCTATGCCTTAAATTTCTAAATGATTTCCTCAAAACCATCTGAATACTTTGCACCAGTTGTCTATCTGTGAATAAGAACATTCCCATTATTCTCTACTCAAAGGTGTCACCATAAAACGGATTTAGTTGCCTCCTTGACTAAAGAGTGAAATTGGCCTCCATTTTAACTTTGATGTAATAAAGTCACCACCACAACCACTCTTTCTTTATGCCTTCTTTTGCACGCCAATCTCCAATACTTTCCTTGAAAAATAAGGGCCGAGAGGTAATAAATTGCTTAGCGCAGCATTCACCATTCTTAATTATCCCTCGTACTGGGGATGCCATCGCCAACCTCCACATCGTTCCTCTATTCATGTCAACTTATCTGTGTATGCACTATAACTCGCTTAATTAATGCATCATCCTTACCATCATTACTATCTCAATCCATTAAAATTACATTCCTTAAATCTTCTATTCATAATTCATCAACCTCTCTAAAAGTTAAAGCCCAATTCGATAGGATGTTGGCCTCTAAATTACTAGATCTCCTTATGTGACTTACCACAAAATCCTCACATGTGTTTAGTTCCTCTCTAATCTTCACAATCGTGTTTTGGATGTGTCATGCCCCTATCTCTCCTTTCATTAACAATGATGAGTGATTCACCTTCTAAATGTATTCTTGAAGCTCCTAGTTTCTTGCCAATTTTAATCACCAGCAATACAGTTGAGGCTTCAACTATGTTGTTTGTTCCTTCCATCGGCTTCTTTACCTCAAATGCTACTATATTTCCTTCCCAGTCTTAAATGATGAACCCTGCACCTGATGGTCCAGGGTTCCCTTTTGATGCACCATCAAAGTTTACTTTCCACCAACCTTCCCTTGGCTTTTCCCATGCAACCACCATTGACACCTTTTCAGTTGGTTTAACCCCACTAGGCCCCTTAACAAGCCGATTTTTAGAATATTTTTAATAAGTATATTTTGAAAAAAAACATATATATCAATTTAGATATCTACTTTTAATTGTAATAATAAAATTAAGATTTGTTTTGCATATATAAATTTTAAAGTTACCATTATTTCTTTATATATATCTCATTACTGTTATAAATTTACAAGTAGAGATTAAGAAAAGTTGCTACTATTGCACAAAACTCAAGAAAGTTGTTGTTGGGTTATAATTTGTAAGTAATATTTCAATTTCTCACGTTACTAAACCATGTCTTTAATTTAAAAAATATATTATTAAAAAATAAAAATATTCACTAAAGTATTTTTGGTCTACATAAATATTTTATATTTGAATTAGTATTTCTTAAAGTAATTAAAAAGGTATATAGTTTTTTATCTTTAGTTGATACATGTGTAATAGAATTTCTCACAAATCAAATTTGGGATTTGTTTCTATAATTGAAATTTGAAATAGTCAATAGAAAACCCTATTCCAAACTTTAAATTAATTCTTTTATGCTTTGAGAGGAAATTTTGTCTATGTCATGTCAATTGGCAACCACTTGCATATCAAAGGATGTTTGAAGATTACAATCAAAACTCTATCAACCCATTGTTAAAAATTTTATTCTCAACCTTTTATTATACAATAGGAGCCTTAGTATTTTTCTTTTGCATGGTTGAACTCCTATTCACGCTCAGTATCTATGCAATCTTGTGTAGAAGGATATACATCAAACTTTCTTCTTACAAGACATAATCCTTCATGGATTCAAAATCTTTTTTCTATGAGAGAGGATCAACAAATGAAGTTGGAGCTAGATGTCAAAATCAGAGTCTTTATCCATGTTTGTCTATACATCATAGAGATTTAAACTAGGAGGAACATACTTCTCAATTTGTTTGTTTGAAGTTGAAGATGAGGAGAATGTTAGGCTTTGCTCAATTGCAAGCATAGTTTCCATACATAATGTATTGATTTGTGGTTTCATTCTTATACTAATTGCCCTCTTTGTAGAACCAAGGTAGAGGCTAGAATAGGCAACGTAAAATAAGAAGAACAATATGCTAATATGTCAAATGGTTTAGACAATGTGGTTATTGACATGAATTTTGTAGTCAAACAATTTTAATATAAAAATATCTTGTATAAAAGTTTTCAAAAATTGAACAATTTGTGTTTTTCTTAAAATGTCAAGCCAAAGATATTCTATCGTATAACGAATAAAGTTCATCAAATTCCAAACTTATTTTGAACTATTTAAATTGAAAGGGGTAAAAATTTATTCAAAGCAAGGGCATTACACATCTCTATCAATCTCAACTAATTGATCCAACTTTTGTGACAAATTAAGAGATAATTGAATGACCCCTTTCCACAATATTCTAAATGACATGTTACCATTTTAAAAAACATTGCCACAACGGAAAAGGCGATTTGAACTTTACCCACATTTCCTTCTCAAATTTGGGAGTTTTGACTGGACATGGTCTCATAATTCGTTTGCCAGGGTTTTCGCGTTTTTACAGTAAGTTGGCCACTCAGAAATCGTGATTTTCTTCTACTCTTTTTACTTACCTGCTAGCTCGCTTTTAGATTGTTATTTCCTCCTTTAAATCGCATTCTTAACATGGCAAAATCATCTGGAAAGTGTGAAACCCTAGCCGCGTTTATGGACTGGCTCTGCTAATGTAAAATGGCGACATACCACTTAACTTTTTACTTCTTCCTCTGCTTACGACTTCCTAACTCGCCTACCACCAAAATCTCGAGTTTCCAACTGCTTGTGCCGCAGATAAAGTGCGAAATTCTTTTCTCTTTTCACCTTTCATGCTAGTCGCGTTTTTATGACTGTCTTGCCCCTTGAATCGCCATTTTGGAACGCCATGGCCACTTTAAAAACGTGATTCATTTATTGTTCTTTCATCTTAGAACCTGTTGTTATTTTGGATTAGTTCTGCCCTTTCTAAATCGCAATTTTGGGTTCGCATGACCATCTGGGAAATGCGGCTAACTCTGTTTTCACTTAATCTTTGATTGTTGGGTTAATTTTAGATCAAATCTGTTTTTAATCAATGAATTTTTGGTCTGATAGTCAAATTGAAAGGTTTTGAATGAGTTCAAAAGAATCTGAATCTTATTGATCTTACTGAGTGCAAGGTCCCAACATCAAAAAGGATGAGGTCGGGATCATTAGTCTAAATGACTTTGGCAAAATGGATACCTCCTACTTATCAATTGATGAGCTAAAGGGCTCTATATTGAATGGTTCATAAGGCACAACACTTGTTGAAGGTTTTGCAAATGGGGTTTCAAGCTAAGTGGGCTTAACCTTGGGGAAAACTCTGCGGTTAAGCACGCTTGTGTTGGAGCAGGGATGGGTGACCTCCCAAGATGGTCCAGTGCTTTACCTCTGTGAGCATCACCTAGATGCAATGAGTGCTAAGTGGACCATTCATTACCATGAGAGATGGGTTCTTGTGAACCACTACTCATGAAACATGGGTCAATGAGTTTGACTCGAAAACTACACGGTTGAATCTTGATAGCAATATCATAAAATAGATACCCTTCAATCCTTGACTATCGATCAAAAAAATATCAATTGAAATACTCTTCCTACAACTAAACAATTATATGATTTTGATATAAAACCCTCCCAACAATCAAAAAATATTTTTCCAAATTAAAATCTTCCATTCTATCCTGCAGAATTTTCTTCATTAATTTTGGGCCTTCAATACTTTTTCGTCGTCTGGTGCAAGCATGAACAAACTCCAAGAATGTTAGTTAAAAACTAGACAGAGACAAGATGACAAATTGACAAGGAATTCAATTGGTTTTGATAACATAGACAAGCAAAACCTGGTTTAAGGATACAAATCTGACCAAGCAAAGTTTCGTAGGGGTGCCCATTTTGGTAGTAACAGATGGTATAGAATGAATGTTCCAAATTGTCTAGTATTTGGTGAATCCATTAGACATGTATTCTTTGACTGCATGTATCTCCAAAAATATATTAAGAAAGATGAATTGAGAGGTTTGAAATTTTTGCTGGACAACTTGTGGCATCTGTCTTATTCCTTGTCCTATGTGAATCTATCTCATTTTTTATTAGATTTGGGGGATGAGTGTGTCCACTTGAATGAGAGAAAGAAAATGTATATATTGATATATTGTTTGTATTGTTGTCTCTAATTGCAAGTATGACAACAAGATCTAAAACACTTTTTTTGATTTGTGATTATTTTCCATAAATATGTATATAAAGCATAGGGTGGAAAACCTTAGAGACCTAGGTTTCCTCAATTAGGAGTGTGAATATCGAGAAAGGAGTATAGTTATAAATATAAATCAAGATATTCTTATGGGTAAGTTTGTTTGTAAGGTTTCGAATTAAATGTCTAACAAGAAAACAATGATATGATTGAATAGAAGGTAATATTGAAGTGGGAAAAGTATTTTAATTAAAGTAGTTGGATTATACATAAACCTATAAAGTCATAAATAAAGACTGTCTATGTATTACTTATTAATAAGATTGTAAAGAATGGAAAAATATGAATAGAGAATAATTGAGATCTCACCATCATTTGAATATTTATAGTAGTGATTGTTGTATTCAATTTTTGAAAGATATAAATCCAACTAGAGTAGGGTGAATGGATGGAGGAGGAACTCTAATTTCAAAACTAGAGGTTTTAAAAAGCTACAAAGCAATTGTAAGTGAAAATTTTAGTAAATGATTGTTTGAACTTTATAACCCCCACCCCCGCCCCCCCTCCAAGTGATAAGTTGTTTCAAACATTGAAACCTAGGACAACCTCCAAAGTAGGTCAACTCCTCTTCTAAAGCTAAAACTAAACTAGTTGGGGTGAAAAGGAAGAAGAAAGAAAACTAGAAAATGGGGTGATGAGCCATGTAATACAACCCTTCAACTTAATTTTTTTTGTTCATCTATACACAAAATAACTTAATTTCCAAGATTTACTTAGGAATAACTAATAAACAATTGCAAGAGGTAAGCAATTCATCACTACAAACATATCGACCCTTTCACAATTAACTCAAATGAAGCAAAAAGAGAATAACCACAAAAAAAATATTAATAACTTTAGAAATACACAATTGTATTTGGTCCCAAATGACCATAATACTTGAAAGGCTAAATTACTAAGGAAATACAAGAAGCAAAGGATTTTGGATCCTTGAAAATGAACTCAAATCTTTTATTTGTACAATCTTGTAGACATCAATCCTTCTTTATGTTAAATTCAAGTTATAATAAAAAAGCATGTGAGAGAATGCATGGTGTCAATTATTAGCAAATTTTGTTTCTATATCATTGAACTAAAGTTGAAAAGAAACAAATCCTTTATTTTCTTTACTAGTTGGATGGTAAAATTTCTTAATGTTGATTTTAATTTTCTACATGTGGCTACATGGGCTTTTTTGGCTTTTTTGGATTTCAAACCATGAGCAAAGTATACTTCATCTTGCAACGTTCCCATGAGAACATATTTTACAAGTATTTATGAAATCCTTGCCTTCAATCCTAGATATTTAGGTATCATTTAATGTAATGCCACGACATCAAAATCTATAGTCCATGTACTTTTATGGCTTATGTCTCTTAACCAAGCCTTAGATTAGGGTTATTTTATTGTGTCCTTGAAGCACATTCTTCTTTTCACAAAGTATCAAATCTTTACCTTTGCTTATTTTTCTTGATTTATTTAGGTATATGGGCCCCTTGTTGCACTAGCCAAAAGCATCGATCTTCTTCGGACACCTTCAAAAATAAATCTAATAGCCATGGATCATTTAATCTTCCATGCTACAATATGCTCTAACGATTTTATTGGGATTTGTACCTATTTATTTTTTCTTGCTTGTCAAAGATGATGATGAATTTTAGTAATAGAGCACATAAAATAATCTTTTTTAACAAAAGAAGAGTGATTTTGTCAATCCAAATCAAGAAAAATATATTTTGGTGATTTTTTTTTATTATATGGGTAAAATAGGTTTTGAAGAGGCCTTGAAACCCTTTACAATAAAGAATAGTTGACACTAAATCTAAACAATAGAACAATTGTAGCCGAGCTTCCCCACAACAACATCCCAACAAAATAACCAACCCAAAAAAACCAAGGATCAACAACCTACACAACACCAAGACCCCACCTAGTAATTCACATACTTGAAACATGTGGATTAGACACAAATACATGTTTAGGATGACCTCTCATTCTTCGTTGAATGATAGTCTAGAACACAAATTCCTTAGATTAAGGGGAGAGGAGAGTATAATCCTCTATTGTCGCATTGACCTAATCCACCACATGTGGAGAAGAAGAGTGTGTAACTAAAGAAGATGTGAGTTATGAAAAATTCAACGAGATGCAAGGAAGAAGGGTTCCACCAACACACACCTTGAAAGTATCAAGCTATAAGGAGTAGAAGCTAGAAGAGGACCACAAGAAGGCGAGCCATCAAGATAAGAATAAGGTGTCTAATTTGCATCGGCCTCAAAAGGACCCACACCCTAAGAAGGGCCATAAAGTCTGAGGAAGCAAAATTAGATCCAGAATCTTCAAAGTTGGGAAAATCACCAACAATCAAGTGATTAGGGTGGGCATTATGCCACCAAGCAACTAAACCAACCAAGCCATGTTGAGAGTAGGGGCAACCAAAAGCAAGGTGTCCAATAGAAAATTATCTTCTACAATGGAAGGGGAGGCCCTCATAATCAATAAATTAAAAGTTTTTCCTCCACCATAAGGATGATATCCCCAAGGAGAGCCTTGGAAATATCAATATTAACCCAAATAAAGGCATGTATTGTGGCCAAAAGTTAAAGAACTTGGGAGATGCCCCAAAAATGAAGAGGTGGATCATATAATCTAACCCAAAATGGTACAATGTTGAGGGGCTCAAAAAGAGGGCTGAAAGAAGGAAACCAAGGCTTGAGAAAGAGGGAATTTTAACCCCACATCCCCAACCTACCATACAACACTACATCCTTATATGTAAACAGATTGAAAATTGACAATGAAAAATCCCTAACACAAGGACAAAAATTGATCATGTTCTCCATGAGAGGTCATTTCAAGACTCCAACACCTATTGATTCCAGTTAAGAAGAGAGGACCTTAAATGATTGAATTTACAAATTAAACTAATAGTAGTAAAATATTTTATATCATCAATCACACAATGTCCATAAACAAGGATAGGGGAGGATTGTAAACACGGTAGAGGCTTCTTGCAACACATAAGGTCAACATATGGGACTCCCAACTCAATTATGGTTGCAAATGATACCTATTTTGAACCAAGTGTCACCTTTGTACAAAGGCCAAGAGGGATGGACTTAGTATAAGAAACCACATCAAGAGAAACCATCACAAATGAAGGAAATGACCTAGTATCCATGTCATGACCATCCGCAACAATCATTTAAGAAGAGATCCTAGACAAGTCATGTGGGAAAAAATAAACACCAATGCATCAAAAGAAACCCCAAATAAGCTGTATGGGCATCCAAATCGAACAACTAAATCCCCATAGATGCATGATGAATCAAAGAGAGATGAAATATTCATTCAAATCAATGCTAGGGATCCAAGATCAATCAAGAGTCAATCAATCCCCAAATGCAAACAATTTTTGATGATTAAAATATGTATTAAATTTTGGTGATGTTTGAAATGGAATCAATGTTTTGATGGTGATGATTTACAAATCATGGTGATACCATATACCTCCAATAATGGTGATTTACAAAGTCCTCAGAATGAGAGGAGAGGAGAGGATAATCCTCTATTGTCGCCTTGACCTAATCCACCACATGTGGAGAAGAAGAGTGTGTAACCAAAGAAGATATGAGATGCAAAATTCAAGGGGATGCAAGGAAGAAGGGTTCCACCAACACACACCTTGAAAGTATCAAGCTATAAGGAGTAGCAAAGTTAGAAGAGGACCACAAGAAGGCAAGCCATCAAGATAAGAATAAGGTGTCTAAGTTGCATTGACCTCAAAAGGACCCACACCCTAAGAAGGGCCACAAAGTCCAAGGAAGCAAAATTAGATCCACGATATTCAAAGTCAGAAAAATCAACCATAATCAAGTGATTATGGTGGGCATTATGCCACCAAGAAACTAAACCCACCAAACCACATTGAGAGTAGGGACAACCAAAAGCAAGGTGTCCAATAGAAAATTATCTTCTACAATGGAAGGGGAGGCCCTCATAATCAATAAATTGAAATTTTTTCCTCCACCATAAGGACGATATCCCCAAGGAGAGCTTTGGAAATATCAATATTGACCCAAATAAAGACATGTATTGTGGCAAAAATTTAAAGAACTTAGGAGATGCCCCAAAAATGAAGAGGTGGATCATATAATCTAACCCAGAATGGCACAATGTTGAGGGGCTCAAAAAGAGGGTTGAAAGAAGGAAACCAAGGCTTGAGCAAATGGGGATTTTAACCCCATATCCCCAACCTACCGTACAACACTACATCCTTATATGTTAACAAGTAGAAAATTAACAATGAAAAAATCCCTAGCACAAGGATAGATCGTATTTGGAGTCGACATCGCCCTTATCCCAAGTTGGATACTATGTATCACACACTTGAGGCACAACATAAAGTTTACTGGTCTTTTCACATTTCACAACACATATACTTTCTATGACATTCACCACATTTTGTCACAATTTAAAATGCACACGTATTTTCATTCAGTCAATAGGGTCTTCTAAATCCATCCATTGCATTTATTAAAATTTATAATCTATATCTAATCATAACTTTAACTATCAGTTAGATCTTGATTAAAAACTTAACACACATGAAGCATCACACTTCCAACCACATCCCGATTTCACTAGGGATACTCATTTTCACTTTCTAATATCATTTTAAATCCCTTCTATAGAGGATAATTGTGTTTCTATAATAAACCTAATTATTTTCATTTTCTAACATAACTAGGCTCGCAAGGTCCCATGTTTCATGGTTGAATGCTAAATTAACGTAGTGGGTTACAATAAGTTTGCAATGAAGTTCCTACTTGAAGGTGAAATATCAACATTTTAATTTAAATAAATGGAGAAGTATCACAATGCAAAGAAAATATAATTAACGAATAGTTTTCCAACTATATGCAATTAGTTCGTACTCTCAAGGGATTCATCAACATTTCATTCAAACTACATTCTAGCATACATAAATAAAAGAAAAAAATAGCATTTAATCCATAGACATCTAAGAGGTTCTAACCCATCATCTTATGACATTTATTGGACCTTAAATATAAAATGTTACACTTCCATACTCTAAAATTGAGTCATCTCATGGATCTTCCAGTCATTTCATGTATACCTACATAATTTAAGCCAAATTCCATACAAGTTTCACCGGCCCTAAAATATGCACATAAGGAGTGTAAGGTCTTAAGTGGATTTGAATCCTTATTAATTTCTCCCATAATTATACCATATAAACAAGAAGGGTTTCATATCCTATCACCAACAATGCAATTAACAAAATAATCAAAATTATTTGCAATTGACATGCTTATTTTTATATTCCCTTACCCATTTTAATCTTAGTTATTTAATTCAACATAAAGTGAGCATAACCCCTTGTTTCCAAATTGAAATATTAAAATAATCAAATTCTATAGACATTCACAACTTATAAATGCAATATTTGTTTGTATAAATTAACAACTATGTAACTAATGATTACTCTTTCACATCCATGCACCTACGGGTCATAAGGCTCTAGTCTATATACATAAGAAAGAATGCTTTGGACAAGGTTTCCCAATTCCTAACCATGTCTTGACTCCAACAATTTCTCTATACAAAAGGGTTCTCCCATGTTTTAACTGCTAAAAAGGAATATATTTTGATTACATTTCTACCAACACACTCTATTTAGTTCCCTACAAGCTTTACTCACCCCCTTTTTTTTGTTTATTGGTTTTCAATAACTTTGACCCACAACCTTGTTAAAGATTTTAAAGCAATAGAATAGAAGGTCACATACTTTCAATTCCCCCAAAAAACAAATGTTTATTTACTTACAAGGGTCTTGATAAGTCCTATATCTATTAGTGTCTTGCCCCAAGATATTAAATATATTAAATCATGTTGGACTAAATTAAATTTCTTGTAGAAAAGAAAAAGTGTTCAAGACGTTAACTTCATTGTTTAGAAATTAGCCTTCCAAGTGTATGATAAATTTACTAGTGTTTTCTTACATCTTGAGGGGGATAATTATAAATAACATCCACATTTAATCATCAGGTTGAGTTGTAGGAGGACTTGAAGGCTTAGAAATTTTAAAGTGCCAGATTCCAATGCATGATTAGTTCTCATCTAACACCAAGTTTCACTTGAAGCTTGTAATGAAGCTAAGCAATTTACACTTTAATGGGTGGCACTATTATCATTTTAAAAGACCACCAAGTAACACAAAAAGATATTCTATTGGGTCCCACTTAATATTCATACAACCTATTCCCATTATGAACTTTAAAGTAGGATTTTTCTAATGAGCTAAGGTCTCTATAGGATCGTCAAGTTTTAAACTCAACACTAAGGTATCAAGGTTATAAGGGGGTATCATGAGATAATTTATACAACAATGTTTTTTTAGTTGCTTCCAATATTCCTCCCATTAATTTTGTTATTATTTTTTATTGTTGAAACAATGAAAAATGGGAGAGGAGTTTATCTTGGTGAGGACCTGAAGGTCATTGATGAGGGAGAGGAGCTCTATGCACTAAAATATAACATGGACAAGCTGGACAAGAGATTCAAAGGTCTGACCCGCTTCACTGTGAAGCTGGTTCATTTCGTCACCAGCACTCTGTCTGCGGTGATTAAAGATGAGCTGGAGGGCAAAAATGTTGAGGAGAATCAAGAGTGGGTCAGGGAAAATTTCGTAGACCTCCTGTCTAAAAACTGGGGCAATGCCAATTAGTTGTTGATTTGGTCTATGTTTTGGTGTTTTTGTTGTTTTTTACTAGCTTTTTTGGTAAAACTTGGACTTAATTTTTTTTGGCCCATGAGGCTCGTCATGTAAAGGGTACATCACCCTATAAATGTTGCTTACTTTATCAAAAATGAAAAATGGGGTAGGGGTGTTTTCGTATGGTTTAGAACATAGAGCAAAAACCACTTTCCAATTATTTCATTGAAGGAAGACCCTAAACATCTCAATGCAAAAGAGAAAGAGATCTTGAAATAAGGTTGTCCTACTTGGGCCGATTGTAAATTAATGAGGGGTTCACCACCAAGTTAAGACTTGGAAATACAAATGCAATGCAAGATGTATTGCTTAACCCTAATTTAATGCAATCTTTCACTAAATGGCCTATAAATGTATGTAAAATAGAATAACAAGTTGTAAGATAAAATGTGTGCACCTGGGAATCTGGAGATGACTGAATGAGGCTTTGAAATGCTGAAAATAGTGACTTTAATGTTAACTAGGACTCATACTTCAGACAGGTTGAATCAGTTCCAGATCTGGGTTTTTGTCCAAAAATAAGAATTTGGAAAATGGGTATCTAAATCCATGAAAACCTGAATTTTGACCTAAACTAAGACTCATGCACCAAAACTAGCGAATCAATCCAGTTAGGGTTTTTTAGAACTTCAGAATCTAGATGTGTTCTTCAAGGTCTGCTTTGTGCTTCCTGATTGATTTTCGGATCTGAAACCTTGATTTGCAACCTGTAGAATTCTTCCAAGTATCTCTAATGCAAGGTGACAATTTTGAAAACTTTTGAACACTTGACAACTTTCTCCAAACTTTCTCTTCAATTTATCTTCAATCTAAACTTGCAAATCACACAATAAAGAGAGGGAAAAATGTTGTTTTGTTAGTGGATAGGGGTTTGCCTTGGTCAAACCCCATTTTGGTAATCAAACCTTGAAATGAAATGAAATAGGAATGGAGAATGATGAATGAACAAAATATGATGTTTCAACTCACCAAACGCTAGAAATAAGAGGCTAAAAACATGCATGAGATGGCTCCCATGGATGTATATCTTGACTCTTGCTTGAATGTGATAGATCTTGAGTGAAAGGCTAGCTTGAATCATAAAACCTTACATCACAATTGTTAGCTCCAAAACAAACACGATGCATGAAAAATTTGACATGATGCTTGATGCTTGAATGTTTCTTTAAAACACTTGATAATTTACCCTTGAATTCTCTTGTAAACACTTGAATGCTCTTGTGAACTAAAATTTTCTATATGCATGAATACTTGAATGCTTGGGGGTTCTAAAATGAGTGAAAGAAACTTGTATTTATACTTAATTATGCAAAATTTCCCAAAATTACAATACTACAAGCTAACATGAGATCTAGGAGGATAAAATCCCACCAAGAATTTGAACTAATTTTAATTTTGGGCCACACGAGACTCATACGCCCAAGGTGGTGAATGAGTCCCATTAGGCATAATTTATAGGACCAAATTCAAAAATGCTTAGAAAGGTGTAAAACTAGGATCAGAACCCAAAATCCTAGGTGGGACTCATACAGCCAAGGTGGTGTATGAGTCCTAGACCACCAAATCTGGGCCACACAACCTGAAAACACCTAGATTATGATTGGATATTGATTTGTGTCGGGATCGTCCTCAAAAAGATGAATTAAATGAGGCTTGTGGGTGTAAAATAAGGCTAATTAAAGCATAAAGAAGCCTAATTATTTAATAAAACCCTAGAAAAGTGTGAAAGTGTGTTACAACACTTTACAACACTCTAAATAAGGCATAAATAAGCTCATTTAGTCCACAAGGGCCTAAGACCTAATGTGAATGTGTTAGACACATTGCAACACTAAATCAAGGTCATGTTAGGGGGGGACATTTTTCGTCATTACATCTAGCCCCCACTTTAGTGAGAGGAGTAACTTGCTTCCAACTCACACTAAAGTAGACCAACACACATCAAGAGGGGTCCAAACGTACCAATGCTAGTAAGATAGGATGACGATCATCAAGAGGGTTGTGCAAACCCCCAAGACCAAGGTCCTATGGAAAACCAACACAGGCACAAAATAAAACACATGAAAATGATATGAAGAGCAATAACAAGGAAAAAGCATACACTTCCAAAGAAAAAGAGAAAAACAAAACAAAACAAAAGAGGGGTGGATCAAGCTTCGACCATTTTTCCAATACGATGTGGATCAAATCTAGGTATTTTGTCCATAAAATATACGCTCACTTTGAGGCAATGGAACTCTAGGCTATCCATTGGATTATGAATCCAAGAAGGTGAGACACATACACACATGGTCGGTATGCGCTCACACACACACATGAGTGGCTAAGGTAAATTCATGCCTCGGTTGGGCTTCCCGACAAACCATACCAAAATTATACCTCCTGATAAATTTGATAAGGTGCCACACAAAAATGAACTTCGAGATTCATGAGGTAAGCAAAGCTTTGTATGCTTAGAACTCATGAACAAACAAGATGGCTCCACAAGCATGCAAAGTGTGTTATGCAAGGTGACCATATAACTGAAAATGCAAATGCAACAATAAGGAATGTTCAAAGGATTCTTGCTTAATTCATACGAGGTCTTAACTTAGGTAACATTGTGCCTAATGTCTCCAAGAGAGGAGCAATCAAAGAATAGAGTATTCACAACTTAGAGGATGCAGTTTGTTGCATCAAGCCACTAAGAGGAATATAATATGCTAAGATAGATCACGCTCTAGAAGGACATCACACCCGATCTCACCACAAAGCTAAAGAAACATCGTATGAAGTAAGAAGACTGCACCATGAACCATGAAAAGGAAAAAAATGTGAAAGAATAATTCCAATGTATGCCCCCACTTTAAAGAAATTGTTAAACACCATACTGTGATAAATTACTTTAAACTAGAAAATGATAAATGAAAATAATAAAGAAGACATGAGAGCTAACTTGGAAAGCCCTATATGCCAAGTCATATGTCTCCAAATGAAGCTATGTCATGAAAAAAATAGGAAAGAGGGGTTTCCCCCAAAAATGAAAACACCAAACACATAAGGGATCTATGGATTTGGGGTCAGTATGTTCTTGCTACAATGTTTTTTTAGAGAGCTCGAAACTGTCATCATTCCTCGAATACACATAGAACTAGAAGAATGACACAAAGAGGGCAAAAAAAAAGAAAAACCTTTTGGGTCAACATGGAAGAGACATGAATGTCTCGACACCTTGCGTCATCCCCAAAAGGAAAACATAAGACAAAAGAAAAGAATAAAGGGAAAGTTTTTGGGTCAAAATAGAAGAGACATGAATGTCTCGACACCTTGCATCATCACCAAAAGGAAAACACAAGACAAATGAAAAATATAAAAGAAAAGCTTTAAGATTTATGAAATATCGAAGAATGTAGGTCTAAATAGAGGAATGTCATAAAGAGAGAGAAAACATCAAATAGAACAACACATGGGATCACATTACGCACATGCAATCACATAAAAGGAAAAATAAATAAAGCAAAGAAACTAGTAAGGCACTTGCGAGTCAACCTAAAGCAGGTCATCTGCATCTCAATCATGTTCATTGTATGTTGAAGGCGGAAAACTAGCTCAAGGGACAATAGTAAGTGTCGAACTAGGGTCATTACCAAGTTCAACACTCTTCCTAGGAGAATTGTTGTTTAAGCTCATGGAAGAGAAAAACAATGTGTTCAATTCATTATGCACCTCTTTGTCAATTTTTGTAATCTCCTCATCATCATCCAAATTAATCATAATAGGAGGTCGAACGATAATTTCCAAAGAAGTATTTAACTCCTATGGTGGTTACAATATAGGATATATTTTTTTCGGGAAAGGGGTAGACTCATCATGAATTGCTTTAGTTAAGTTTGGATCTTGATTTTCTTTGTCTATTTCTTCATGTAACCTACAAGTAAGGGCATGACGTCTATGCCTACGCTCTCTAGCACCTCTATTTCTTTTAGTTCTATTTTGAAGTTACATTTGTGTAGGAGCGAGTTGACCAACCATAGGTTGTTTTTCTTCCCTAAGGGGAGGAACAGAAGGAACCATGGGAGTTTGTTCAACCACTTTCTCTTTTACTTTGTAAACTTGTTTTATTCTAGGAGGCATGATGGGATTATTTTTCGTTATCTCTTGGTATTTTGTAGGAAGTAGGTGAAGGTTGTGTCTTAGGTTGGTCTTGGTCATTTGGAATTTCTTTAGGTTCAATCTTGGTTTCATCAAGGATGGTAGGATTAGTTATAGGTTGAGGCATGTTTCAAAGGGATAATTATGCTATTTTCTTTTCCTTGAACTTTTGGTAGGGTTTGAAAAATAAATATTCTTGTGGTTTGATAGGTTCTATAGGATCAAGCCAAAATAAATATAAGGAAAATTTTCCACGGGAGGACAACGGGTTAAAACCACTAGGATGGATGGTAAAGATTTCAATGTCAAATGGAAAATTTAAACATTTATGTACAACTAAAGGGACTGCATTCATGGAGCGAAGCCATGGATAGCCTAGCTTCACACAAAATTGGTATGACTATGGGATGATGGAGAATGAGATATCTAATGTTTTTGGTCCCATTTGCAAAGGTAAGGTGATCAATCCCACCACAGGGCAAGTGAAACCGTTGTGCATCTTGATCCATGCTTTTGATTTATCATATATATCTTGATAGAGCTCATGCAGAAGTAAGAATTCCTCGATGATCGCATCCTCTCCATGGATGAGATCTATTAACATCCCATGAGTGGGCTTATCGTAGATATGGTTGGCTATGTAAAGAGGACCATTGGGTGCATTTTCAAGTATATCTTGTGAGGAGAAAGCAATATCAAGAGGATTTTTAGTTCAGCCCTTATGAGGAATGACGTTTAATACTCCTACCATATCATCCATAGGATCAGTATCTATAGGATCATGTTGAATAGTATCATAGTTATCATCATCGGTATCAACATTCATCACATCATTCTTTGTAGTTTCACTAGTTTTGATAAATGAAATGTTATGATTGGGCATAGGGTTTGTAAAAAAATTCAAATTGTTGTTAGTAGGGGAAACAAACTTATTTCCTTGATCATTAATACCTTCAACAAAAAGTCGATCAGAATCAATGAGGTCTTGTACAAGATGTTTAAAATGCTTACAATTTTTTGTGTCATGTCCATTTTTTCGGTGATAATGGCAGTAAGAATTTGGTCTATAGTTTATGGGTAATGGTTTATTAGGATCGAGATTTTTAACCGGAGGCAAGTTAATCATCTTTTGTTCTAAGAGTTGTGACATTGTATTGTGGAGGGTATCGGGTAAGGGAGTGAATTTCCTTTTCGGGTCCCCATAGCTAAAGGGTATCGTGGCTTTAACAGTAGTGACTTGGTTATTAGCATTCTAAATTGTTTGTTGAGGGGGGTTAAATTGAAGGAAACCTTTATTCTTTTTTCTAAAAGGTTGAGAATTATTTTGGTTTGTAGGCTCGGAATTCTCAGTACGGCTAGAAGTGGATTTTGTATCTTGACTACTAACCGAATTTTGATAATCATGGAGGGTAGTACACAAGTGCATAAAGGACGATGATTTCATCATGGTAAGTTTATCTTGTATCTTACTTTACAAATTTTCTATGAGCATCTTTTGAAGGTGAGGGTCAAGGACCTTGACATCAATTTGGGAATAAAGCGATTGGTAGCGTGAGATAAAGTCAATTATCTTTTCGTCTTCTTTTTTCTTACATCTCATCAAATCAGCCAAGGTCATCTTAGGAATCATATGCACTTGGAAATGGTTGAAAAATCCCTCCACAAGTTCATTGAATGAATGAATTGATTTTTTCGATAACGAAGATAACCATTCCAAGGAAGTATCTTTCAAGGACCTAGAGAAAAGCTCAGCCAAGAGTTTATCATCAAGGAAAAAGTCACTACATAAGGTGGTATAAGCATTAACATGGTTAGAAGGATCTCCCTTTCCTCCATATTTCTTGAATCTAGGCACCTCTACACCTTATGGCATCGATGTTTGTAATATCTCCAAGGAAAATGAATTGCTTTTGACATAATATGTAGGTGGGTCATTTTGATTTTGGTTGATGGTGGAAATTTGTTTTTGAAGGGATGAAATGGTTTGGAAGATTTGATTTATGAGGAGGTCATTGCTTGTGTTATGAGAGGGAGGTGAAAAAGGTGAAGGTGTGTATGTGTTTGAGGGACAAGTGAATGGAATGCTTATAGGTGGTAAGGTGGTAGGAGATATGACATGCAATGCCACAAAGGTACTAGGGATGCTAGCGGAAATACCCGAGGAAAGAATCACATTACTAGCTGGTTGCATTGTTGTTGTGACTTGAGGCTTGGTATAGGTAGGTATTGAGGCAATTATTGTGGGAGGAGGAATTTGAATTCCTCCTTGGCTTGTGACATTTCTTGTAGGTAAAGGACAACTAGTGGTTGAGGTGAGGTGTTTTCCAAATATTTGAACTATGTTTTTCACAAGGTCAAGTTCATCTTGAATTTCAAGTATGCAGTGAATGTTATCTATGGTAGGGAAGACGGTAGTTGAAATGTTGTCATTTTGCACTTGATGTTGTAGGTTTTCTATCTTCATGCATTTGAATTATTTTTTCTTGTGGAACACTAGCAACCATTGTTTCAACATGCATCACACTACTTGAAGGTAAAGAGTTGTTCACGGTATGGTCCATACCTAGTGTACTAGTGTCAATACGAGGAGTGAAAAGGCTAGATAACCCAAGATCCACGATGATTGTGCTATCACGAGATGAAATTAGTCTCGAACTTCATCTCACTACAATATTAGCAATAGGACACCAAATACTCATTCGAGGGCTTCTAAATGCAAAATGAATGCAAATGCAATATAAGCTAAGAACAATGAAATGATTATAACAAAACTTTTGTAAACTGAAACAAAAAACTATAAACAGCAAACAAAAACTCAGAAATAGATAATTTAAATCTGTAAAATGCAGTGTACAATTTGCATTGGGACTGATTCACCCAGAGGGGCGTATGAGTCCTTGTGGGTTTTTTTTTTTTTAGAAATTTTCAATTGATTTTTATGCTTTTTATGTTGTATGATTTGTAAGCTAAGTACAAATATAGATTTTGTATGATTTTCAATCATATGAGGTGCAAAAATGTAAGCTATATATATGCACTTTCACTAATGCAAAAACTTAGAAACCCTAGAATGCCAATTAACTAATGCAAACCAAAATGCAATGTTAATGCAAGCAAGATCTAGGATGGTAATGAAGTCCAAATTAGAAATATGATGTTCTAAATGCATGTTCACCAAAATGAAACAACAAAAAATGGGGTAGGGGTGCATTCGTATGGTTAAGAACATAGTGCAAAACCCACTTTCCAATTATTTTATTGAAGGAAGACCCTACAGATCTCAATGCAAAAGAGAAAGATATCTTGCAATAAGTTTGTCCTAGGGGCTGATTGTAGACTAATGAGGGGTTTACCACCAAGTTAAGACTTGGAAAGACAAATTCAATGCAAGATGTAATGATTAACCCTAATTTAATGCAATCTTTCACTAAATGACCTATAAATGTATGTAAAATAGAATAACAAGTTGTAAGATGAAATGTGTGCACCTGGGAATCTAGAGATGACTGGATGAGGCTCTAAAATGCTGAAAATAGTGACTTTAATGTTGACTGGGACTCATATGCTAGACTGGGAGAATTGGTCCCAGATTTGGGTTTTTGTGTAGAAACGAGAATCTGGCAAATGGGTATCTGAATTTGTGGAAAATTAAATTTTGACCTAAACTGGAACTCATATGCCAGAACTAGCAAATCAATCCAGTTAGGTTTTTTTGGAACTTCAAAATTTGGATGTGGTCTTCAAGGTCTATTATGTGCTTCCTGATTGATTTTCAGATCCAAAATCTTGATTTGCAACTTGTAGAAGTCTTCCAAGTATCTCCAATGCAAGCTGACAACTTTGACAAATTTTCAACACTTTGATGACTTTCTCCAAACTTTCTCTTCAATGTATCTTCAATCTAAACCTACAAATCACACACTCAAGAGAGGCAAAAATGTTTTGTTAGTGGATAAGGGTTTTCCTTGGTCAAACCACGTTTTGGTAATAAAACCTTGAAATGAAGTGAAATAGGAATGGAGAATGATGAATGAACAAAATATGATGTTTCAACTCACCAAACCCTAGAAATAAGAGGCTACAAATATGTATGAGTTGGCTCCCATGGATGTAGATCTTGACTCTTGTTTTAATGTGATAGATCTTGAGTGAAATGCTAGCTTGAATCATAAAACCCTACATCACAATTGTTAGCTCCAAAACAAACATGATGCATGAAAACTTTGACATGATGCTCGATGCTTGAATGTTGCTTTAAAACATTTGATAATCTACCCTTGAATTCTCTTGTAAAAACTCGAATGCTCTTGTGAACTCAAATTTTCTATATGCATGAATACTTGAATGCTTGGGGGGTCTAAAATGAGTAAAGGAAACTTGTATTTATACTTAATTATGCAAAAATTCTCGAAATTACAACACTACAAGTCAACATCAAATCTAGGAGGATAAAATCTCACCAATAATTTTAATTAATTTTAATTTTTGGGCTACACGAGACTCATACGCCCAAGGTGGCGAATGAGTCTCATTAGGCATAATTTATGGGACCAAATTCAAAAATGCTTAGAAAGGTGTAAAACCAAGATTGGGACCCAAAACCCTAGGTGGGACCCATACGCCCAAGGTGGTGTATGAGTCTCAAACCCCCAAATCTGGGCCACACAACCTAAAAACCACCTGGATTATGATTGGATATTGATTTTTGTTGGGATCATCCTTGAAAATATGCATTAAATGAGGCTTATAGGTGTAATATAAGGTGGATTAAAGAATAAAGAAGTCTAATTATTTAATTAAACCCTAGAAAAGTGTGAAAGTGTGTTACAACACTCTAAATAAGGCATCAATAAGCTCATTTAGTCCACAAGAGCCCAAGACCTAATATGAATATGTTAAACACATTGCAACACTAAATCAAGGCCATGTTAGAGGGGACATTTTAGGCCATTACAATTCTTATTAGATAACCATGAATGATGAACTAATTTTGTATCCTTACAAGCATTAAAATATATGAGACAAGGAGGTGGTATCCCTTTCATAGATTAAATTGCAATATTGTCATTTTATGAACCCCAAATCGCTCCTACAAGTTGACATGTTCCAAAGAAACATCTTTCCATTTAGGTTGAAGGTTATAGTTTGACAAAGAAGAAATTAAATTAAATTAAATTATTTAACAATTTATTTGGTCCTAACCTTGTTTCTCTAGTTGTAACATGGTTTACACCACCACATAGCTCTAATAGTAACTTAGACCCACAAGGGATAGGCACAACTAACAAGCTAATCATTTTAATTCAACAATTAGGGCTAATTAGCAAGGTCATTTTGAACCTTCTTTATACTTACAAGTATTTATGAAAGTGAGAGCTGTTCATTTTAATCTTAGCTCCACCCAACAAATTTTTACTGTAGTGATTTATCCAATTTCCTATCACAATGGACATGATTTCTAAGAAATTATAGTAACACACAATATTGACGACATAGACAATTTCCCTAAAGTTCCCAGTATTGCAACTTGGATGCTCTGATACCAAATGTAATGCCCACGAGTTACACTTTTCACACCCCATTCAAGACACCCAAGATACACCTCAATAAGTTCACCTAGCCAATAAACATTTAATAACAAAATTACTTAAGCCACATAGAGAATGACACAAAACAACACATTAGCCCACAATGTGAACTAAGGATAGTAAGGGTCTTAGAGGTTCTCTTCTTTCCCCATTGGCTCTTTTGTATATCCACATAGCTTAATATAATTATTAGTGCTTCATGGTATAAATAATCAAATGAGATATTCAAAATCATAGTATCAACTAAATAATAATTACATTTACATACCTTGAACATGTGTTAGTGTGTGTCTTTAGAACAATCATAATCCAGCCTTGCATGTTGGAATACAACAACTCTTGCCACTCAATGTTAGCCATTTACAATTATATCTTTTTAAAAATTTGTAACCATGATTATTGATTTTCCACATATCTAGCTAGCCAAGCACTCACATTCTTAAAATCATTCAAGAATACAATTCAATGCTTGTTTTTCAATTGCACTTATATTTCATTTTATTTGTCAAAAAGGCAATTTGCATTGATATTAAATGAAATAAATTTATCTAAATAGTGATGATCTACATTATGCTTACTTATTTTGCACTATGTTAACTTTATACACCTTTTCAAATCGAATCCATTTTTACAATAAATTAAATTGATACAACTAGTAAGCTATTATATAGGGACTTCTAGATTCCTTAGATTATCATCAACCTTAGTGCATGGAAGGTAACATCTGAAATAGAGCTTGAGTAATTTAAGGAATACCTACATGCTAACATTTTTTTGATTAGAGGTAAATAACGGGTTTTGAAGGGGCCTAAAACCCTTTACAAAAAAGAGTAGTTGAAACTAAAGAAAAGTACAAAGAGTAAATATCAGCCCAAATGCAAGACACCATCATCAAAACATCAACCAAAAAGGAGGAACACGGTTATTAGCATTACATATTCTTTAGTATATATGTTGCCTCTGCATCGCACACCACATCCTTCTGATCCTCATCCAAGGCATCAGATAGTTCTTTAACAGGAGCCCCAACCTAAGCTTTAGTCTTGTTACAATTCCTATCCCCAAGCCCACCCACATAAAACTCAGTAATCAAAACATTATTCTTATCACCACTCTTATCAACAGACACCTCTCCCTCCATCAGCTTACCAACACCAATATCACCAGAATGAGCAGTATCCTTGCATTTTTTGGCACTATCAAAAGGAGAGGTAATACCAACAGACTCAAAATTAACCCCATATTTTTTCCCCTCCCCACCCTTATCCATGTTAGCATAAATCCTCTCCAAATGATTTTTAAGGGTGAGAATTCTACCTTCAAGATTCTGCTTCATGTTGACCATTTCTTCTACCATAATTTTCAAAGAGTTCATCAGATCATCAATTTGATTCTAAATTGGGGACTCGTCAAATTTACTCATAACACCATGAACTCTCACATTGGTCATATTAAGTTCATGGAACATCTATTTAAATAACTTGTAAAAAACACTGGAACCATCTCTAGCAGTTCCCAAAACATCAGAAATATTTTCCTTATCAATGTTGAAAATTCCCTTACCCACAACATCCTTCACATCAGAGGAGCTTACCTTATACTGACTAGTAGAGACTTCCTTCCCCTTCCCAGCAACAACCAGCGTTTTGATTTTTTGAATAGACTCTGGAATCTCTACAACAACAACCTTCCTTTTCTTTTGCCTATCTAGGTCCACAACTGGAGAATCCTCAGCACCCTTCCCCACCTCTACCATAGCCTTCCTTTCCATCTATAAGTCTAGAACCTCAATTGATGAATCCACAACATCTTGTCCGCCAACAATATTGAGATGAGAATTTATCTCCAACAACTAGCTCGCAGACCTAACAACCAGCTTCCTATTACTTCCCTTCTCCAACTCATATTTTTGTTTCATCCCCAGAACAGAGGGAAGTGAATATACCTCACCAGCCACTTCATTCTTCTCCTTCATGCATCTACTTGGCATTTCAGTAGCCGACCCCTCACTCTAGGTATCATAACCCTTATTAAGGCCCGACTCCCCTCTTTTAGACTTCCCTAGAGTAGGGGGTTGAGTGTCCACATCCATGGTAGCAAGAGATTCTGGTACATAGTCAACATCCTCCTCATATTTTGACTCCTTTTCCAAGATGAGATTCCTCTTCTTTCCTTTCTTACTAGCCATCTCCTCCTAAGAGACTGTATCATATTCTTCCTCTAGCTTTTGTTGCTTACCCTTAGGGGTAGCAATTGGCTTATCCACTTCAAATTATATAGCATAATAAAAAATTAAAAGGATAAGCCCCACATTTAACACAGGATTCTTTGGGTTTTTCTTATGGTCCTTGAGGCCAGAATCCAGAGAAGCCAAAAGATAATAGGGAAAATAAATTATTTTCTTATGGCAGAAGTGATTGAGCATAACAAAATGGTACACATTTACCACAAAAAAGTGTCCTTCAAGGGTGATGTGATGCATGAGATCCTCAGCCACATCCCCCCACAATGCCTTAAGAGAGCTCCTTTGGTAACCACCACTCCTTGCCACCCTCAAGTCTTGAGCTTCATCGCCTTTTAAAAAAAATTGCATCGCGGCCTGTGATTCCTTTTTATCTTTGAAGACTTTCTTTCCCTCTGTCAACAACCCCGTGATGTTGTCTATAAGACTTCACTCACATCAAACTCCATTCCGCCCAAATTTAAAACCCTATTGTTCTAAGCTTTTGTGAAAAATGCAATAGTCTGCAGATTGTTACCATGTAATCTCTCCAGGTACGAAGTCATCTGACCCTTCTCTAAGATCTTCCAAACCTCTGGCTTCTTCTTGACAGTATCACATGAGAAATTTTTAGCATGGTTCATATCTCCTCCCATGGCTTCAAGAATTGCAAAGTCTAAAATATTGAAAACTTTGAATGCAATGAGAAGAAACCTCAAGAAGGCTATGCAAAGATTGCCCACAATACGTGTGAAAATAGAATAATGGTAGGAGAGATTAATGACCCTTGAGTTTCGTTCCCTACGAATATCAGCCCTTGTACAATCAGCTCAATCCAAATCTTCCTTACCATCCTTCGACATAATACCCTACCACGTGATGAAATTCACGCACACCCCAAACCTTAATAAGTCATCAATCACTTTAAATTTGGCCATCATGATTAATAATTGCAATTTCTTCTATAAGGAGGGGGTCATTCATTCCCCATTCCCTAGCACCTCTAACTCCAAGATTTGTGAATACATCTACAAGTCTATTTCCCTCTCTCAATATATGAGAAATGTAATTTTCTTCAAAGGACTTAAGAATATCAATAGCATCTCTAATCAAATTTTCAATAGTCCATGAAGGGGCAACACAATTCTTCAAATTGTTGATGATATTGAGAGAATCCCCCTCAAGCTATACTTTCTTGTACCCTTTAGTTTGTGCCAATTTGAGACCATGATAGGTTGCAGCCTACATGCTAACATGTTAATATTAAGACAAGGTAGATTTATCATCATTTCAATGGGAATATAACAACATTTTCACCAATTCATAATAGTAATTAATTGCAAGGGCCACTTTTCTTTTCAACCTTAAATTACAAGGTAAGAAATCACAAGAATGGAGTAATAATTATCTTAGGTTGATATTTCTTGATGACTCATATGAAACTTACTAGTGGTACTATCTTATGTATTATAGTAACATCGTGTGCATCTAATCCAACAAGAAATATTAACAAAACTTGCAATTCTCACTATCTCTATACTAGATATGGTCACACGATATAAACTTATGGTACTAAAATCCTACTAAGAGACTTTTTATACAATTGGGAGTATACATAAAAGAATTAGTTGAGTGTATTTACATGGTTAATGTTCTATCCACATGGCCCACATAATGATATCCATTTTTACTATGTGAACATACACCACAAGGTTCATATTAGATCAAGGTTACAAAAATAATTAGTTAACTTGTCTAACTACTAGTAATGAAACTTTCCAAGTGAACACATGAGTTTTAAAAATTGTACGAAAGGTGGGGCCTTACATTCCCCTCACCTTAGATTAAACTTCCTCCTAGAAGTTAGTAAGAGTTTGGAGATATATAATCCTAGCATCATGACACACATATATTCCTCAAACAATAATTATCATTTTCTAATTCAATAAAATGTCAATTCATTAAATGACGAGGATGTGCTAAAGAATATCTTGCACTGTGTCAATTACTATACAACTGAAATGATTACAGAGGTTACATTGGTCATTATTATCATATCACAAGGGTGAGTGTTCACTTATTTCTTAAATTATCAACCACAATCATCTATGTGTAGGTCATATAATAGTACATTCCTTTTATCTAAGTTAGAATACATGATGCATACATTAGCAATACATAGTTCTTACTCAAAATTTAATATTTTAATAAATGTGTCCTAAAAATAGTAAAATTCTCCTCTATTATCATGATTTGATATTCTATCAAATTGAATAAAATCGGCATGTTCTTGTATCAAGTCATAAATCTCTTATCACACAAATCACAATTGCTCCACTTCACACCCACTACCTCCAACTCTATACATTATGAATACCTCTAGATAATTCAAAATAAAAGGCTTACAAAATGGGGTTTACAAGGATGATCAGTACCAAATATCTCTAAACAAATATATAGTCATATTAATGTAGCAGATATCATCTAAAATATTACGCATGAGTAGAACCATTGTGCCAATAACTGGGTGACTGTTGAACCATGTAACCGTGTATCCAAGTATCACAAGCTTCATAAAACCAAGTATTCATTAGGAAAGATGGTCTCAAGGCCCTTTTCTAAGGACTCCTCCATACATTTTCTAGTACCTTCCCCTTTTTTGTGTAAGGGGGTTAGCCTCCAAAGGAAAGGTACAAAATAAATCACTCACATAGAAAATTAGGGAGAAATGGATTATGACCATCCCATACTAGTCCCATTTACAACTCCAATGCTCACAATGAGATTCCCTAGGCCATCTATTCCCCTATACGACCTACCATGGATCCCTCCTGGATATGGTAGTTTATAACATAGATCGCATTAGACACACAAGCCAATAGTTGAAAATCATAGGAAGGCCTCAAACAAATAATGTTGAACCAATAGTATAAGATCATAAACCAAAATCATGATAAAATCTCATGCAAGAAAAGGTAGAGTTCAACAATCAAAAGATCAATGATGCAACATTTCAATTAAAAAGAAATTATTAATTCCTTGAGGCAAGGAGGACCAAGTGAATCTCAAATGGCTAAGTAGCCTAACATCAAAACTCAATACTATTGGTTTAAAAAAATTATAACAATTTTTAAATAAATAAAATAGCAATAAACCACATTTCCACAAAATTGCTTAACACATGCACTATGTGGCTTTGTTAAAGCCACCCAAGGGGAGGAGGGGAATAGTGGTCTCAAACCACATAATATATAATAGCATGCATAACCATGGTGGTCTCAAACCACATAATAACAAAAAAGTAACCATATCCTGAATACAAGTATAGTCCCACACAACCCAGGACTTGCTACATAACCGCTCCATAAATCCCCTATCATGAAATGTACCATATGAAATTTACCTGTAGTTGTTCCATGGTCTAGAGATTAACCACTGCTACTTTCTACCAAGTTGCAGGTGTTATTGTCATGTTCCATTATCACTGCCTATAATTTTCCCATACCTCTTAACACTTTTTTTTTCTTTTGTGCAATCACTAACTCATTTGACTGCAAAATACGATGAAACTTTACAACAAAAGATGTATAATTAGATCTATTGTTGGGTACCTGTGTATTTAATGTGAAATTTTCAATTTTAAAAAAAAATTATGCCCGACGTTCGTTGAAATTGCGACGCTCTATGACTTTCATCACTATTTTGACATATATGAATTAAAGCATTTAAAACAATTTGAAATTAAATGAAAGAGTATAATAGACAAGAAGTATAGATAGGCACAAGGTAGAGAGATTTATAAATATCTAGATTATTACTAATGTGAGATACCAATAATACATAGTCAAATTTCACAAAAGTTTTCATAATACTATAACGAAAACTTCAATCTTCCTTGAAGTCTCAAATAACGAAGAGTACAATTCTTTCTCTAAAATTTTACGTCTTTCCTTAATCAAAAGATCTAGATATAAAGTATAACATACCTATCCAAAAGAGTACTAATCTATTATTATTAAAATAAATGCATGCTTAAAATCAGTACAGTTGAATCAAATGGTATTTAAAAAATAGTTTAGAAGGAATAAATCAACATACACTTTTGTCTTCAACACTCAAGTAATGTTGTCCATCCAAAAGGTATCTTTGTGAATCATATCCAAAAAAACTGAGACTTTTCTTTACTATACCTAATATAATTCTAGTCAATAGTGTGATGAAAAACATGTGTTAATTTTTTCATTTCTATGAAGAGCATCATGGTGCTAGCTATTTCTTTTGTGTATGTTTTTATGTTTTAACTACTCCTTTTATTGGTGGTCATACAAGTGCTCAAGTATAATTAAATGAGTAATAGGACAACCCCTTAGGGTTCTTAGAATGACAACCTTTTGGAAGATGTGTATATTGTTGATCTTATCAAATGATCACCGGTGTCATGACAAAAAAATTAAAGCACTATTTTATTTGATAAAAATAAAATGGACCCACCTCATTATCTATCATTTCATCCATTAGCTTAATACCACAATGGTAACTACCCATTGCACTAACATATTTTGGAAGAGCACTATTAACAAATGTAGCACTTGATGTTGACTCTTTTATCTTACTTTTCTCTCAAAATAGATGACTTGGGACACATGTCCTTGCTAGCTCACTATATTATATCCAATTATGCAAAAAAAAAAAGTTGTATGACATAATATTTGAAATATTGTTTATGTCATTGGATCAGTGAGAGAAATATTGAAAGTTTTGTGGTCCTCTAGAAACTTATTTTCCATCTTGAAAAATTGGGGCCCTTATGTTGATATGTTCACTATTGACCAATAAAGCACCAAAGAAGAGTGTCAAAATTATCAACTTCTAAACTTTGCACTTGATATTACATCTTCAAATGATCCATGGTGTGAATATACTTGTTGATGATATCATCGAAACTAAATCCTATGAAGTATTTGAAAATTTTACAACTTATATAGAACCAAGTAAATCTTGGGAAAAACGGGGTCATCTTAGAAAGAAACATCTAAGAAGAGAAGTGCCTTAGTGACATTAATTTCTTCAAATCACCTCAATGATACAAACTACCATGCCATACAATGGAAACAGGCACAGTCGATTTCCCACATTTACCCTTCTGAGAAAAGCACATGCAAAACTAACCCAGATTCAACACCAGTACAGATACAAAAACCAGAATCAATATGCATGAGAGACAAACATATGAACGCACAGATTTATGTGGGGAAAACCCTTTCGAGTAAAAAAACCCACCCTCCAAAAGATCAATCCATTGTATTATTCAGCAACAAAAGGAGTTACAATACAATCTCAAGCTCGTGGCCTTTACAGGAGTTACATCTTGTTCATCTATAGAATATAGGAAAGAACATAAATCTGAATCCTTGCACTATTACAATGTCCTCACACGACATACAGTGAAGACTCATTTCATCTCACCAACCAACTCGCATAACCAAGCTTTCGGCCAACACTGCCTCATGGCCTCCATAGGTTCACATCTTCGCAGTTTTGTGTGTCTCAGTGTTTGCGGTTACAATTCTTTGTGCATATCGTTCGAACACACACATTACACGATCAGATCTCTCCTCTTTGCCCTTTTATCCAACCAACAACCATCAGGCTACCCCACCGACAAGCTTCCACCATTCTCTGGCAACATGCCCTGCAACCCACGTCGAGCCATCCAGCATTGAATTGGATTATAGAGATGTGCCTTGAACTGCACTCTGTTAACCCCCATAATTAATCGCTACCAAAGAATAAATCTTTCATCCAATCAACGTTGATTTACAACAACGATGTAAAATCAATGAATAATACATGCCACGTGTCATAACACTATTCATCCATCACTTTGACTGATGTGCCAAACAGTTAGTTCGGTTCAACTTCCATAGCAGACCAACCATCGAAAACTACCCAGGTGACCAGATGACCTCTGGGCATTTTCCCTTCATATATCGCTTATCGTGGCCAAGACCCACCAAGACATGCATACACCGCTAGCGCACTTTCCGAGAATCAAAATAGAATCTCCAATATTCCCGATAAGTTTCCTCGAAATAGTGGCACGTGTTCAAAGCCGACACACCCCACATGATTCACTCGGGATCCACCACACGAGGCATGAGACTAGCGAACACCATTGGTCAAGCCGCCAAGTTTCAACCGCTCAAGTAATTTTGCTCGCTTCACAAGATTCCATCAGTACTCACCACAATTGAGCATGGAATAAAATGAGCACCATTGGATTATTCTCATCGCAACCATAGATCAAGATCACCTTTAACAAGCATCGGTCCATTGGTGTAGCCCAATGAATATTTCCACCGATGACCCCAAGTCACACCGATACTTTAGCTGTGGTCTCCACTTCCATCGGAATCTGAGTCACTTCCATCTTCCATCGGTTCATCGATGTAGCCCGGTGAGGAGTTCCACCGATGATTCCAAGTCACACCGATATAAGTTTGTCATTCTATCATTGGGACTACCTATCAAGTTCCACCAATAGCCCCAAGTCACATCGATAGAAACAAACCGCCAACACTAAGCACTCATCCCGACAGAACAAGTTACACCGACCAAGTCCTTGTGTCAGACTTTTATCATCCCTGAGAGTTAGGGGACTTACGTCGACTGCTCAAGTTACACTGATGAATGGGTCAGTGAGATTGAGGCACATATTTCCAACAATCTACCACTTGATGAAGATCTTACTGACCATTCCAGAGCACCAACACCAAACCATATAGAAGCACAAAATCTGGGGTTGTCCCATTCTCAAAATCTGGGGTTGTCCCACTGGGTTTTCCTTCTCTACCTCATTTTTTGCATTTGTACATGGGTACCTGATCAGGCCTAGTTGTCGGGACCCATTCATGCTTTCTTGCATTCATCTTAGTTTTAGGTGCATGCTTATCTAGTCTCCCTAAGTTGCACTTATGGGGGGGTGTTAGTGTAATTAATATTTAATTACACTTGCATAACTTTACTTAGGTTGAGCTAATTTTAGGTCAACATTAGGGTTGCATACTTTGCTTTTATAAAGCAAATCATCTCATTGTAATATTGAATTCCTGAATATATCTTTTTGCACATTGACATGCAAAGCTCTGCTTTTTTATGTTTTCTCTTCTGTGGAAGGTGTTTAGGTTTGCATGTCTGATCTAGGGTTTCTAACATGGTATCAGAGCCTTGACATGCAGCCTCTTCTCAAAATCTGGAGAAAACCATTGCAGATTTCGTTCGGGGTTCCTCAAGGATTTTATACCTTGAGTTCATTTATGTAGCGTCTTGGATCAGATCGGGCTTCACCATTGGATTCAAAGCGCTGGAAAAAGTCAGGTTCAGCTTTCATTTTGCAGATTTTGGTCATGATTTGCCAGATCTGTGAGGGTTTCAGTTTTGGTATTTTTTTGGAAGCTCTGGAGGTAGCCATTTTTTTGAAGCATTTTGAGCAGAAACAGAGGTCACCATTGCGTTCGCAGCTGCCAAAAACCCTAAGATCGCCTTCCGTTTCGTCGATTTTGACGAAGTTGATCCGGAAGGCAAATTTTTTTTGCCAGGAAAGCCGTACGGCCTCCCTGGCACGCTTCACGAGACGCGGTTTTCGAAAAAAATCCAAAAAATGCAATTTTTGGGATACGCGCCGCTCCTCCAGTTCAGAAGTCGGCGCCGCCGCCGCGGGCGGCCACCCTGCAGCCACCGCCGCCGGTGGCTCCCCCACCCAGCTCCGCCGGCCGGACCAGCCCCCGCGGGCTCCAAACTGCATCAGCACCGGTCATATGGGCGACCGGGCGCTATGCGCCCAGCCCCCGGCCCCTTCTGCTTCGTCCCCGATCATATGGGCGACCAGGGGCTCCGCCCCAGGCCCCTGTCCGCCAGCCCCTGGTCGCATGCAGGACCAGGGGCCGAGATTTTTTTAGCCCCCTGGGCTGCCTGCAGGCCTTATTGGCCTTTCTGGAGCACTTTCATGAAATCGGGTATAACTTTTGCGTACGGTGTCCTTTTTTTGCAAACGAGATATCGTTGGAAAGCTGATTCCGACGCCGATCTATTCAACATTTCAGTTTTTCTAGATTCTGCTCCAGATTTTTTTTGCAGGTCCTTGAACTCAGATGTTGTTGTTTTCACTCCGGAGGGCATATCTTTTGACTCGGTGATCCTTTTTTCGCCATTCTTGCGGCGTTGGAAAGCTGGTTTAGTCCTCTACACAGATCTGAGATCTATTTTCATTTTCAATTTATGAATGTTAGGAATTCTCTCTTTTTGCAGTCATTGGGGATTGTAATAAATGAACTATTATAAAGTTCCTTTGGGGGGGTTTCTTGCATAATAATCTTCATCATGTTTTGATGACAACTCGCATGGGTTGTAATCTGGTCTCTTAGTTTCTTTTGGTCATTTTTGTCTTAGCTTGACACATACCAGATTCATTTTGGTTCACACTTTAGATTGAGAGCCTATGGTTAGTGATCTACATCGGATCCATCTCAGTTTGAGGGCCACTAAATTTGTGGTTATTGTTCCGAGTCTGTATGGTACTTTTTCCCATGGAAGAGTTTCAGTCTTAGTTTTGGCATCGGCATCAAGATTCATAGCTTCCAGATTCTGTCATCATCATACCATCTACTGTTGCTTTATGGATTCCAGGGTTGTTCCAGTTTGGAGTGTTCGAGTGTTCCGTGGCATCGGGTCTGCTGTCACATTATTATGATTCCGATATGGTTTCTTGTAGACAGAAGTATCTTTCCTTGCTTGCCGGATTGCGGTTCCAGTGTTACTCCACAGTGTTCTTCCAGTGCTTCTTTGCAGCAGTCATCTCATTGTAGGGGGGGTTGTCCCACTGGGTTTTCCTTCTCTACCTCATTTTTTGCATTTGTACATGGGTACCTGATCAGGCCTAGTTGCCGGGACCCATTCATGCTTTCTTGCATTCATCTTAGTTTTAGGTGCATGCTTATCTAGTCTCCCTAAGTTGCACTTATGGGGGGGTGTTAGTGTAATTAATATTTATTTACACTTGCATAACTTTACTTAGGTTGAGCTAATTTTAGGTCAACATTAGGGTTGCATACTTTGCTTTTATAAAGCAAATCATCTCATTGTAATATTGAATTTTCCTGAATATATCTTTTTGCACATTCGCATGCAAAGCTCTGCTTTTTTGATGTTTTCTCTTCTGTGGAAGGTGTTTAGGTTTGCATGTCTGATCTAGGGATACTAACACAAACAACATCAACTTCAAGGGCCAAAGCAGATCACCTCTGTGAAAAACATTCTCCAGAAACAAGATAGAACACCAGTTAGAACAACGGCCAGAACACTGACTGCACCCATCCAACTGATCAACCCACACAAATAAAAATAGCACCCATATCTCATTCTAGTCCATCCAATCTCTTATACCTATGAGGTATCCATATTAGTAAACTCATGCCAGCACCACATCCAACCCATCAACCGCAGATACAAGCACCATGCACAAACTAGTCGAGGAAGACCAGACACATCCAGGTACTCCCACTGCATGGGTAATGCCAAATCTACAAGATCAAAGGCATAACAAGTCTACCAATAACAACACATATAAAATGTAACCATGTAGTACCAAGGAAATATCCACAATGTTATGCACAACCTCCAACCAACTTCTATAAGAAACATTTCTCTCAATAGTCTTCCAGAGCTCTTCCAAGTTCTGCAATACTCTCAAAATTCTAGGAAGACAACCAAGACCAAAGAGAGACACTCTGCACAACATATAACTATAGAACATCCTCCTACATACACTTCTAAAAGCTATGTCAAATATGATCTCCTTCACATCCCAAAGGAAAATCCATAACAACACCCAACCGTTCAATCACCAAGATCAAACTTAACATATGTTACGTGTAATCAATCATGGATGTAAGCCTCTCAAAGAAGATCAAAATCCTTCATTTCTCATCTCAGGAAATCAGCCCATATAACTATCTCCTACCAATTCTCATCAATAAATGATATCACATAAAAGCTCAAGGAGATAAACCATGTTTTCCACCTTCCACTATGAATCCGCTAGAACCATTAAACAACAACTCAAGATCCATATCATGAAAGAAAGCATAAAAAACCTCTAAAAGATATAATGAGAAAATACCTCTCAAAAAGACTTCACTACCGAGTAGACCAACAGAGGAAAAATAAAATGCTCCTCCAAGATATACAAGCCACCATGACTCATCCAAGAGAAATCTCCTCATTGATCTCTGTTGAACTCACGTCCAACCAAGGTGTAGGCTACTCGGAATTTCACCTATGATCAACACCTTTCTCAAAGGAATTTCAGCCCCACCTTATTCTCCATGTATCCATGAACACCTGCAGCTGATCATCTCATGCTAAACTCCAATCCTGCATTACTGCACTTAACATGAAGTTCTCAAGCATATGACCAATGTACTCAAAACATAGAGAAACTCTTGACCACTGTCAAAGTTCCACACATTTGAACCGGGAACTTATCATGACACCATGATCTTACCATCCCCCTTAGGATATCCCATGCTCCAGGTGAACATACCAAAGTCTCAAGAGCAATGCATCATGCCAAAACTCTAATACGCAAACAAGATTATACCATGACATAAAACAAACAAGCTCTAAACCAACATCACTTGTCAAGCACCACCAAAATCTTAGCTAAAGACTTCAAATGTCCTCCATGATTCCAAGATGTTGCACATCCTCAAATAGTGTCCATGCAAAAGCGAAAGAACCCTTCTGCAGCAACAGGATCTAAGAGTCCCTCCTAGTAACATCTGCAACACTAAGGAAGATCATTCACCACCAAGTCATGAATTCACAATCATTGTTAAAGCTCCCATTGAACCATGACACCAATATTTCCAAGCATCATGACCACACATCTGCTGATTTGAAAAGCCTCCATGTACAATCAACAACATGTCCATCTGACAACAATGCCAAACAACACCAAGATCTCCAAACCACGTAGACCACACCATCACTGTCAAAAGCTTACACTAACCAGTGTACCCAAGCCTTCCATGACATCATGATACATATGCTACAGGTCCCCATAATTGACTATTCAGGTACTCAATGTTATCCTTCCTCTCATCTCAAAGCAGCCACGCCAATGCACAAGTGACCACAGACAAGGCCAACTAAAAGATCTGCATCAACACCGAAACAAACTTGTTGATATTGATAGTCCACTTTTGAGTTGTCCCATAGAAAACATGTAGGTAAAGATATCCCACAACATGCTCAACCCATAGATCCAATCAATGAAGCCTACAAATCTATCATCGCATTGGAAAATGCAAAACTGAGATCTTAAAGAGAAAACCCATGTAGACAACATGACTCAAACACCAGATCAATCTTAGATCTGATTCACCAATCGTGTCCACAACTCAAGTAGCACTTACATGTAGAGCTACAACTATCTCATTCAACAACACCTCAAACAACCAGGATCTAGAAAATAGTTTTACCAATAGCTCCACAAAACCACAAGTTTTTTTTTACTGTGCCAAACCACTGTGTTTATAAAACACCCATGCACATCCATATCCACTGCTCATCTGGATGACCCAAGATTCTGCACATAACCATCATGGTTAACCAGAATAATGGAAAAAATAACATGAATATGCATCACAAACATTTTAAGAAAATCTATAGAAAACCTTTAGAGCCAAAGAACATGAAACTGAAACATGCAAATACAAGATATCCAAAAGGAACAAGTAGTAATAAAATTTCAAGTCCATTCCAGACCAATTCCAGAACCACAAGCATGCACATGCATATGAGAGAGAGGCTATTCAAAAAATTTCAGACGACCCAAGATCAAATTCGTAGCCTTCATGCAATCGGGGTGATAGAGAACAACACGTCCAATGCCAAGTCAAAATACCCAACACAAGCACAATACTCCATGGCTAAACAATAGCCCAAGAATCTCCATACCATTAGGGAGCCCCTCACACAAACACCCAGTATGAACCACGCTCTGTTGCAACACAACCATAAGCATAAACTCACACCCCTTGCATCAAGATCATTTGTTTCCAACCAGGAGCCTCAAACCACATCATCACAATATAATCAACTCCAAATTATCCATCTTCAATTTCTTGCATGTTTCGTGTTGTCTTAGAAAGAGCAAGGAATTTTACTCACCAAAGGATAAATCATCAGCTGACTCCTTCAGATCTCCTCAAGCTTGCCAAGCTAAGAAATCTTTACAGAAGAAATCCACATAAATGAAACACCAGGAACTCTTACATGCAACAACATGCAAGCACATGCGAGTTCATGCAAGTATAAGAAACTCACAAACCTACACATGCAAGCATAAGAAAATCCCGAAAGAAGGCTATGATACCACTTGTTGGGAAAAATGGGGGTCATCTTAGAAAGAAATATCTAAGAAGAGCAGTGCCTTAGTGACATTAATTTCTTCAAATCACCTCAACAACACAAAATACTATGCTATACAGCGGAAACAAACACAGTTGATTTCCCATATTTACTCTTATGAGAAAAGAACATGCAAAACTAAGCCAGATTCAACACCAGTATAGATTCAAACACCAGAATCAATAAGCATGAGAGACAAACATATGAACGCACAAATTTACGTGGGGAAAACCCTTTCGGGTAAAAAACCCCACCCTCCAAAAGATCGAACCATTGTATTATTCAGCAACAAAAAGAGTTACAATATAATCTCAGGCTCATGGCCTTTACAGGAGTTACATCTTGTTCATCTATAGTGCAACAACATAAATATGGATCCTTGCATTGTTATAATTTCCTCACACAACATATAGTGAAGACTCATTTCATCTCACTAGCCCACTCGCACAGCCAACCTTTCAACCAGCACTACCTCACGACCTCCACAGGTTCACATCTTCGCAGTTTTGTGTGTCTCAGTGTTCACAGTTACAATGCTCTATGCATACCGTTCGAACACACACATTACTCAATCAGATCTCTCCTCTCTGCCCTTTTATCCAACCAACAACCATTAGGGTATTAATTACCCCACCGACAAGCTTCCACCATTTCTGGCAACACCTCCTACAGCCCGCATCGAGCCGCCCAACATTGAATTGGATTACAGAGATGTGCCTTGAACTGCACTCTGTTAACCCCCGCAATTAATCACTACAAAAGAATAAATATTTTGGCCAATCAACATTGATTTACAATAGTGATGTAAAATAAATGAATAATATCGTGCCACATGTCATAACACTATTCATCCATCGCTTTGACTAACGCACCAAACAGTTGGTTTGGTTCAACTTCCACAGCAAACCAACCGTTGAAAACTGCCCAGGTGACCAAACGACCTTCGAGCATTTTCCCTTCATATATCGCTTGTCATGGCCAAGACACACCAATACATGCGTACACCACTAGTGCACTTTCGAGGAATCAAAAAAGCATCTGTAATATTCCTGATAAGTTTCCTCGAAATAGTGACATGTGTTTGAAGCTGGCACACCCCGCATGAGTCACTCAGGACCCACCACACGAGGCACAAGACTAGCGAACACTGTTGATCAAGCCGCCAAGTGTCAACGACTCAAGCAATTCCACTCGCTTAACAAGATTCCATCGGTACTCACCACAACTGAGCGCGGAATAAAACAAGCACCGTTGGATTATTCTCATTGCAACCGTAGATCAAGATCACCTTTAACAAGCATCAATCCATTGGCGTATTCTGGTGAAGAGTTCCATCGATGACCCCAAGTCACATCGATACTTCTATTGTGGTCCCCACTATCGTCGGAATCTAAGTCACTTCCATCTGCCATCGGTTCATCGGTGTAGCCCGGTGAAGAGTTCCACTGATGACTCCAAGTCACACCGATACAATTTTATCATTCTATCATTGGGACTACCTATCAGGTTCCACTAATTTCCCCGAGTCACACCGATAGAAACAAACTGCCAACACTGAGCACTCATCCCAACAAAACAAGTTACACCGACCAAGTGCTTCGGTCAGACTTCTATCATCGCTGAGAGTTAGAGGACTTGCGCCGACTGCTCAGGTTACACCGTTGAATGGGTCAATGAGATTGAGGCACATATTTCCAATAGTAAATTGAAAGGAAAATTATGATCTTTCCATTTGGTGATGAAATACATTGAAGAAGAATGGGAAGAAATGCAAAATATTTATCTCAAAAATTATCCCAAGGGGGTGGATAGAGAGAAAATCTCTACAGATTGAGTAACTCATAAGGGATTCTCAAATGTGAGGAAGAACCTAGAAGCTTGCATGAGGATGATAAAAACTAATGATTTTCTTTTTTTTAAATAGTATGCAAGAATGGATTACTTATATTTTCTCCAAGGTTGATTGTAAAAATCCATATTCTATATTAGTTGGACACTATTCTTTTGAAGGCCCAAAAGGTCTTATCTAGTTCAATTATGTCTTGATGGGAAATTCCTTTGAGTCTTTACACAACAACCTTTTCTTGGAATTTTAACTATGCAAGTAGATAAAGGTTTGCCTCTATTTCTTTGATTCTTGACATATGTGCCCATCCCCCCAAAAATGTCTAGTTTTCTTCTTTGTTTATGAACATTACTTTCAATTCTTCTTCTTGGAGCACTATTTCATTATCTAGAAATCAGGAGAGCAACCCTTGTTGAACCAAACATATTATATGCCCCCTCAATCCTTCTATGACCTACTCTAAGTGGCTAACTAGGTAGAGCACTTTAGACTAGCCTTATTCTTGCTTAGCATCTCACTGTCCTTCACTATTGTTGCTCTCTTATTTTGCACATTAATTATCATCAACATCTCATTTGGAAGATAATATATTTTTCAAATAGAGATTTAACTTGAGGAACCTTGGAATTTAAGAATATGATCACTTCATCCACCTCATCCTTCACTTTTTTTTGTAGGGCTCGATTAGAGGTAGTGAACTTTAACACAAAATTTATCTTCACCATCATTTCCACAAGCTTGGCCAAAAAAGATGAGTACATTTTTTTAACAAAGGGTGTAACAATTTATTGGTGAGTTGAAGTTATATCTATAATTATACTTAATTACCTATAATTATTAATAATTTGTATCCCTTAGCTCCATTAATATGTTGATTTTTTTTTTCTCTGCATACATTCGGCCAAGAATAAATATGTTTATCAACTGACAATGCAATATTTTTTACATGTTTGACATATTGCAGGTGAAACACCACAAGCGTATGTGGTGCAATGGTCATAAATTTTAAATCAAAAATTTGGATGACACGAAGAAAACTTGTGATTATGGGATAACTGCAGTCTTTTAGGTGACTAAGGTTTCATCTAGAAGCGGCATACATCCAGAAGTCTCAAAAAATTGATACTATGGGATTTTGGATGATATACTTGAGTGTGACTTTAAGTCCTTCAAATTATTTGTGTTCATCATCCAATGGTATAGGCTATGATTGAATGAAAATGATCTCGAGAGAACTATTATTGAACATGATAATGGATTTACCATGGTTAATACAAGGTCAATCAAGCAAGCTAGAAATGAGCCCTATGTTCTTCCAAGCCAATGTGAGCAGGTATTTTACTCAGAGGTTCCAGGTAAACTGGGTTGGTCATTTTTTGTTAAACATGATCTAAGAGGAAGGTCAGTAAAGTATAATGTGGTGGAAGAAGAAGATACCAAAGAACTAGAAGATTATGTAAATGATGATTAGGATCAACAGTTAGTTGATGATGTGCCTAATGAAGATGTCGAAGAAGAGGAACTAGATCATGATGATGTAGGAGTTAATGTTCATGAAGATGGTATCCATGTGGATGATGACATTATCGAAATTGATATCAATGACGGTGACGATGATATGACCAATCCTTACAATGTCGAATCTAGATTGGATGAAAAAGAAGATCAATGACATTGAAATGTATGAGTTATGTGATTATATTATCTATTTGATATTGATTTATTGATAGAATTATATTTGTCTTATATGGTTACATAATTAATTCATGATGTTTTTAATTTTTACGCCATTGCATAATTAATTCATGATGTACTTTTTAATGTTGTTAATTCATGATGTTACAACTATTGTAACTCTCCTAGAAATTTCCATATGATCATATCCTAATTACTTTATGACTAATTCATCAGATAAGCTACATAGTGATCTTATCAATCACATATGCACCTAAGACAAGTGACTGACAATTGAAATTAAAACCTAAGACATAATTGTCTTACTTAAGGCATAAGCAATTTTTCAACATTTATATCTAATTGATTTCTAAAAAATCAATTGAAATTAAACTAAGGCACTTAGATTTTTTGGAGAAATAAATCAAAACCCAACTAAGGCTTAGACTTTATAAAGTCTTATGAAAAACCCAAAGGTTGACCTAGGCATGCATACATTACCAAATGGTAAAAATTTGAAGGCATTAAACTTAAACAAAGGTAAAAGCCCATATTTTGAATTAGGGCACATGTGAACAAAAGTAAAGGCAAACCCTAAATTTGCATCATTTCACACTTAGAAATTTTGAGGGAGAACTCTGCTGAGAAGGAGCACCACCACCATGGAGGAGCTATGGAGTGGATATCGAGCTTGAACCCCTCAACTTTCAATTGCTTGATGTCAAATTTCTTCAATATATTGATGATAAGTCAGCTTTTCAATCGGACATGCATACATGGAGGCAAATAGAGTCGTGGATCTACTGGCTAACTTTGGAGTATCCAAAGACAACCCCAACCTAATATTCATTGAATCATCCATGGAAAGAAAATCTGGTCAGAGATTCATCCTGTGAATGCAGACTGCACAATGGATAGCCCTAGCGAATCCCGCCTCTCACAGGCTATTTTAGACATGATGGGTTGAGTTGTCAAAGCAGCAGAAAAACAAGGTTGAAGGTAGGAATCGAAGGCCAAAATGGTGCATGCATTCAGCCTAAGTTGTCTAAGCAGTGATGAGACCCTTTTGGAACAGTGCAGGAGGCTCTTTCTGATCTCAAACAAATGAGTGTTGAACGAGATCATGAATTTGGTGCGGAGAGTGCTCCCAGTGGAAAGCCACTAGTGTGACGGAAGGATCTACGAAGCGGTAATAGGGTCATTGGTGGACGTTCTTAGCTCTCGAGAGCATATGGTGTAATTATTTGTGGTTTTCGTGGTGGCGGTCAACACTCAGGTGGTGGAAAACACAACACTAGCACTCGCGGGGGATGGGTTGGTGAGCCATCTCAGATTCCTTTTCAATGATGCTGACTTGGAGGTTGATGAGGGGGAGGGAGAGTTGTATGAGGAGGAAGTTCTCAAGTAGCGACTAGAAGCAAGGAGAAACTTCATGGAAAATGGGTGGGAAGTATATAGGAACAGGGGTCATAAATTCCAACATGGGATCTTTCGCCAGATACATGGAGTCTAAGCTATCATGGCTTAGCGAAGGTAGCATGGAGCAAGCAATGAGTGTGGGACAGAGCCTGACTGTGATCTACCATTTTTTGTTAATGTAATGGATGTGATTCACCAATGGATGGAAACACCACCGTAATCTGTTGTAATCAGGTGTTATCCCCTTTTCATAGCACTTACATATAATAAAAAAAGTATATCCTTTTGTCGAAAATACAACCATTCATTATATTTCATCATTTGCAAGCACCACTGAGGCTTTTAGTCACGGCTTTTATCCATCTTCTGATGTATTTTTTTTTCTTTGTTTACCTCTTGTTGATACTTGCTCCATCTTGAGGTCGACGTTGGGAAACGAGGGGTATTTGAGTGCCTCTTCTTGCAATGACCTAGGTAAGTTTTCTATGTTCAAATCTCTACATTTCTTCTTATTCTCTATTGAAGTCATGCTTGATTAGAGCTCAAAATTTATAAGAAAAATGGAACATTTTCTTTTCACCTTACTTCTTTATTTCCCTGTCATTTTCACATAACTATAGTCATGGCTACATGAGGCAATTTTGGGTTTTGTATTTGAGATGCACTTGTTATTTTCAAATGAAAACCCCAAGTGGGTACTCTGTTTTTAATATGGAATCTATTTTTCAAGCTTCGGCCTATAACACTCCATTTCGCCATTTTTGGAGACATTTAAGCTAAAGGTTTGAAACTTTGTTATTCCTCCTTTGTATGACACTTTGATTTTGAAACCCTAAATGGGTATTTTGGCTCATGAAAGCAAAAGAAAATGGCCTCTCTAGGCTGCAAGCATGAAAATGAGAATCAGGGTTTAATCCCTTCTTTGAATATGAATTAAAACCCCAATTCAACATTTTATGGAAAAACACTATGTAACTCATATGGGCTTTATCATAAACCCGAGCTAACACCAATTCTCTTGCACTCATTTGAAACCATGGCTCGACACTTGTCTTGTTGTAGCATAATCCTCTGTTTTGAAAGAACCAAAAGATATTGTGCAACACACAGATTTTACTTTCAAATGTACTGTATATTGACATGTTTTATTTCTTGTCCCACAACCATTTCCTTCCAACCACTAAAGTGTTATTGAAGGTCACTTGCATTGCCTATTTTCACTTATTTGATGTATTTGATTGCTTTAGAAAATACACCTTCAGCTTCAAATATAAGGAAAACAATGTATCGTTATCTTTCTTCAACCTAAAGCATTGAAAATATTAAAACAAAGAGCTCATTGTGTTGAAACAGATTTGAATTTCAAACTTCACTCATTTCAATGATGCCTAACTAAAGTTTCTTTGTAGTCACTTGTCATACTTCTCATGCACCTGTATTTTTCAGAGGACATGCACATTCCACTTTTCCCACCATAGTGCTTCATTTTGTGTTGCAAATAAATACTAAACCATGCAATCAGATTTATCTCATAATAGAGGCATCAAAACACTGAAACAATGTTGTTTTATCTTATGCACATTCAAAATTCAGTGTTCTTTGAATTCATAGTCAGCAATGTCCCCTTTTTTTCTTTAAACAACAACATGATGATGTGAATGTAGCGTTTGCATGGAAGATTTTTGAAATATGAAACCCTGATTATGATGTTCTAGAACTTTTCTGTTGTTTCAGCTGAAATTGATGATTTATAAAGAAGGCATTATGTATGCATGTTCATTGTCTTTAAGCAATGAAAACTTACTGCACCAGTTAATGAACAACATTTAACAAAACATCAAATGGAAACAAAATGAAATTAATATGATAGTGTTTAAAAGATGTATTTCAATTGAATTCAATCCATTAAGTTCATTTTCCACTTGTAATTCTCACTTCATTGTTTAGATTTGATTGTTATGGATGAACAATGCACTTGATTGCTTTGATAACTAAAATTATTTTTTACTCCTTCATGAATGGCTCAGATGAGCATGATACTGTATTCTCTTACTCAACCCACTTTTATGCTTAAGGGGCAGCATGCCAAGCTCTACCCTTGTGGGAGTTGTAATACCCCTCTATTTTGCTCTGTTGTGCAAACAATGTTGTTCTCCTTTATTATGTTTTTGTTTTTGTTTGTACTTTGACTATGGTACTCGGTTACTGTTTGATCACTATTTTTATCGTGATTTGGTGATGTATCTTGATGTGATGATATTGTATTCAGATGTTATTATGATGGCATGTTTTGGATTGGCTTAGTGAATATTCGAATTATTAATGTTTTATGCTTTTTATTAAAGTAATATGTTAGATACGTCAGTTAGTAATACTATATTGGTGAAGAGGACGGTATCGCATCACTCACTTGCGAACGCCCTATGATCTCGTGATTTCCTCCCCACTGTGTGTTTTAATTATGACATATATATGCATGTGGATATACTCTTTGTTCGCAAGTTGACAGGTACAGGACATCGACTCCACCTAGTTTCACAGGTTTGAGCATGTCCATTTCCCAACAGCATTCGATTCGGAGATAGTAGCTAGGTTTTCCGTGCCAAGTCACCACCCTAGTCATAGTGTGTCATCAGATCTTAGTCGGGTTGAGTTACTTTAAATATTGTTCCTTCTCTTTGATAATTTAATTGCATGTTATTAAGGTAAATAAATGCTTTTGTAGTTAAGTTAATTAAACATATCTGGTTTAATGTTAGAAATATGATTCAATTTATTAATTAATTTAATTTAATTAATAAATAATTTAATCGTGGATTAGATTATTTTATTAATTAATTAAATTGATTATGTTGAAATAAGTTATGTTATTCATTTTAAAGTTATGGATATATTGTTGAAATTGATAAATTAAAGAAAAAGAATTTAAATTGCATTTTTATAAAAGTTTGAATTCAAAAATTGAAAAAGAAAGATATTTCCTATTCTGTTTTGAAAAATTTATGAGGGTTGTTGCATGGATATTTTTGAAAATTTTCTTTATTATTGAATTTTTTCATAAGTTTTAAAAAAAAAAAGATTGAAAGAAAATAACCAAAAAGGAAGAGGAATTGTTGTTTTGGGGATTTTGGATTTTTTTTTGGTGAAACAAGTTGAAATTCTTAAGGAGATGGAATCAGAGCTTCATTGGCAACCTTGCAAGCTTGGGAATCAGGTTCTTCCTTGTGAAATTAATTTGCATTTTGAAAAGTTGCAAGATTATATTAGGTTGTTTGGAAATTATTGGGAACCCAGTATGAATTGCAAAACAAACCCATGTTTAATTTTGCTTGAAAATTTGGAAGAAAACCTTTGTTTAGAAATGAATTGCTTCAAAAGAAAAATGAGATTCTGAGCTGTAAATGGTTGTTTCTATTTTTGTTTCTCAATTTATTTTGTAAATTCAGTTTATGGAAAAATAAGATATATATATATATATATATAGTATGAATTGCAAAACAAACCCATGTTTAATTTTGCTTTAAAAATTGGAAGAAAACCTCTGTTTAGAAATGAATTGCTTCAAAAGAAAAATGAGATTCTTGGCTGTAAATGGTTGTTTCTATTTTTGTTTCTCAATTTATTTTGTAAATTCAGTTTATAGAAAAATAAGATATATATTTCAAATAGTAGGGTTACGCTGGCAATTTTTTGAAAATGCCCAATAGACGGATAAAAATCCAAAGGTTTTTTTTAAACCCTTTATTTTTTTTGTATTTTCAAAAAAAAATACATATAAAAAAATATATATATAAAAAATGCAGGGGAGGGGAGGCGTTGGGGGCTCACCCCCACCACGCCCCCCATGGGAGGCGAGTGGGGGGAGTCACGCCCATCGTGACCCCCTTAAACCCCTGCAGCCGCTGTATGAATAGTCGTCGCCATTGTTGGTGGCCATTGTGCACAGCGCCACCAACAATGGGGTCAGCTGTGTATACAGTCGCCGCCCCATGGCTTGGCTTGGCGCACGGTTCCCAAGGGACGTGTGCCCTAAAACATGTTTGACTTTTTTTTAAAATAAAAATATATATATATATGTTATGATATATTTTAATATTTTATTATTATATTCTTATAATATTAAAATATTAATATATATTGATATTTAATATTATATTTTTATAATATTAAAATATTAATATATATATATTGATGGTTTATTTTATTATTTTAATGTATGTATATATATTTTAAATATATATATATATTAAAATAATGATTTAAATGATGGTAAGATTTAAATATAATCGTGAAATTCTAATTTAAAATAATATTCAAAATATTGGATTTCTTTTAAAATAATATATATTGATCCATTAGTATATTTGATTTCTTTTTAAGGAATTTGTTTAATAGTAGAGTTAATTATGTTTAAAATGATTTATGTAAAAAGAGGAAACAGATATTGGTTTTAAAACAATGATTTATGTATCGTAGAAATAAATGGTTATTTTATATATTTTTTTTAAAAGCAATTAGGGAACTAAATGTTGGGTTTAATTTCATCTTTTGTCTGAAAGAGACATTAATTCAATTTTATTAAGGCAATAAATTACCAAATATTAATAAAACAAGTGGATTTAGGGAATACAAAGTAGAGTTAATTCTTGTTAAATTGCTTGTTTAAAGGTAATTTCATCTGTTTTCGCTTGGGGAAAATTGTGTGGTGGAGGTTAACAAGTCTTCCAGATGGCGTTTTCAGTTATGTGGGTTGTCATATTATGTTAGTCAACCTTTGGATTGCCTTGGGTAGTGCATTTAACTGTATCCAGTTTGTTGCCTGGTTATCACAAATGGGAATGTGTTGACTGTATGTCATGGATAGAGATTTGATATCCTTAGGTCGCACTTGTGTATCCTTGGGTTGTGGAGTTGTTTCATGTGTTGTCTTAGAGGAGTGGCTTGTAACGAGGGCCGGCACACAAAGTGGTGCCAGGATAACTCATTGTAAGTTAGTTAATCCAGTGGTAATGTAATTAACTGATTAGAGGATCATGTAGTATCAAACACTTAATAAGATGATTATGCCTCGCTCATGAACGCAAGGGCTCATATAGACTTGGGATGAAACAGGAAGGCTTGGAATGGAAAGATTGTTATCTTGTCCTTATGAGAGATAACTAATTCCACAATGGTTAGCATGAGGGGCCGAAAGTCGTTAGAGGTTACCAGGATAACCCGAGATGGGGGTCGGGGCCTAGGAAGACTTACCAGGATAACCCATGTAACATTGTGATGACACTTCTCCTAAGTGAACAATATGTTCACATCAGTAATGCAATTGATTATGTAATTTTGGAAGCATTGTAACCATTTTGCTAAGTGATGTATATGTATTTGTTTCAGTTCGGTTGTGTTTTAGCCTATGTCTAGAGGTAGATGGCTTTGGCTAGGAATCCTTGTTACTATCTCCTAGCATGGGGGGTGGGCCTTTGGGTTCCACTTGGTTGGGTGGAACGTGCACCTTACTCCGTTGGGTTTTTTCTTCTTGATTGTGTGGATGAGATTTCCAGTTGGAGAGCTCGAGGGATCCAGTTTCATTTCATGCCTTATGTAATTTAGTTGATCTTGTGATTTATTACCCCTTATTTGTTTTCGAGGTGGAAAGATTGTAATTGTAACCATGTTTATTGGACTTGCCTCATTCGGAGAATGAGAGATGTAATCGTATTGTTTAAATTATGGATAATTGAAATTAAAATTTATCTCTTATGTTGTGATGTAATTTATCTTGTATATAATGTATGTGTTCTAAATTATTAAGTAAATGAATGTAATGGTTTTCATTCATGTTTTTTGTTTGGGTCTTAAAGTAAACATGGTCTTGTAACCTTAGAGGTTGTTGGTAATGGGTAGTGAATTTGCATGTTATTTATACTTAAACAAAAAAACAATTAGTCTGTTTAAGTAGTTAATTGCAACTTCCTCTAGGGTTACGTGGCAGGGCGTTACACATGGTATCAAAGCCTAGGTTTAAACATTAGGTACTCTGGGATTATGATGGACCCATTAAGCTTTTAGTTGTTTAGGATTTTAAGTTGTGTACCTTGCCTAATACCTTGATGTGTTTGTGCAGGATTATACCTCCTAGACGCGGAAGAGGTAGAGGGCATGGACGTGGCCATATAGGCGGTCATGATGGAAGTCAGCATGACTCTCCTCCTCTTGTTCCTCTTATTCCAGACCAGGGAGAACATCAAGCATCTCAGAATGCACCAAGGGTCAGTGATCGTCAGTCGGATCCACCAGGGATTGAGGTTGCACGTAGAGCGCTTGAGGAGGCTTTGGCACTCCTTGGTCAGAGGCCGGTTGAGGTTCAGGTTAATCCGGTTGTGAGGGAAGTTCCACCCTAGTTTGAGTTGCATATGAGGGACTTACTCAAGGCACATCCTCCATTGTATGATGGATCATGCATTGGTTTAGAGGTTGAGACTTGGCTTATAGACCTTGATAGGTGTTTTGCTATCCACCCATATGGCAGTAATACCAAAGCACATTATGCTATCATGCAACTAAGAGGGTTTGCATCCACATGGTGGAGACTAGAGGATCAGAAGCTCCATATTGATATTCACTCAGTATCTTGGGAGATCTTCCTTGAGCGGTTCAGAGCTCGTTTCCTATCTGAGCATTAGCGTTAATGTAGAGGTGACGAGTTTCACACCTTGCACTAGATGGCCTTATCTATTGAGCAATATGAGTGACACTTTTATGAGCTCAAACAGTTTGCAGGGATAGGTGACAATGAGAGTACATTGGTACACCATTTTTTGAGGGGCTTAAATGCTCATCTTAGCAGGGGTGTGAGGGTTTTTGAACCCAAAACCATGGAGGTAGCAGTGGAGAAAGCACGTCTTGTTGAGGAGAATCCGGCCATGGCACTAGGGGGTCACATGAGTGTACATATTGGCAGTAGTTCAGCGGCAAGGTCTAGTGCTCGAGGAGGTTAGCCTCAGGGAGGTGTACCTTCTAGATCTTAGCAAGGGTCATCTCAAGGTGGTCAGTAGTAGCAACAACAGGTATCGCAAGGTAAATGTAAAGGCTTCCAGTAGAGGCAAGGGGACCAAAATTGGAGGCGTGCCAAATGCGTCAGCTTTGATCAGCCACTATAAAGTTCACAGTCTACCTTCAGGGGTAGTGCGCAGTAGTCTAGCGCACCATCTGGAGGTAGAGGTTATGGAAGAGGTACGGGGTTTTTTTCTTGTGGCCAATAGGGTCACATAGCTAGAATGTGTCCCAACAAGGGCACATCTGGTTTTTCTCCAGGACCAGCGCCGACAGTTGGTGATGCAGGCAGAGGGCATCAGGTTTTTTCAGCGGTTGATAACTGCTAGGCAGAGCATTAGGGCACTATCATCGAGCCATATGGTATGTTGATGGGTAACCCAATTACCATCTTATTTGATTATGGAGCGTCAGACTCCTTCATTTCTACTTCTGTCATGACACCATGTAGACTGGGTGCAGTAAGGCAAGTCAATAGGTGGCAGGTAGAGTTAGCCTCGGGTGTGAAAGTCGTATCGCATTCCCTTGTGCCAAAGTGTAGATTGGAGGTTGGACCTCTCCATACTATGATGGACCTCTGAGTTATTCCTTTGGGTTCTTATGACATTGTCATAGGGATGGATTGGTTGGAGGCACATAGTGTAGTCAGAGATTGTTGACGTAAGTCAATTCGATGCATTGAGGCATCTGGCAGAGAGGTAGAGATAGTGGGAGTCTAGAGGCCAATTTCTTTGAGGGTCATCTCATCTATGCAGTTGAGAAGGTGTGTGCATCAGGGTTTCCAATTGTTTGTTGTTACAGTGGATGATTTGGATCTAGGAGGTGGAGAAGAGAAATTTTCTCTTGATAGTCACCCCCTTCTTCAGGCGTATTCTAATATCTTTCCAAATGAGATTCCAGGGATGCCACCTCAAAGGGACATAGACTTCAAAATTGACCTTGTACCTGGATCGGAACCCATTTCTCAAGCTCCTTATCGTATGACCACCTAAGAGTTGAAAGAGCTTCGCTTGCAGCTTGAGGAGTTGTTAGAGAAGGACTTCATTCGCCCTAGTGTTTCACAATGGGGAGCACCAGTTATCTTCATAAAGAAGAAGGATGGTTCACTTCAGTTATGTATTGATTACCGACAGTTGAACAAAGTGACCATCAAGAATCGATATCCACTTCCTAGGATTGATGATCTATTTGATCAGATCAAGGGTGCCACCATCTTTTCAAAGATTGATCTTAAGTCAGGATATCATCGGCTTGGTATCTTCAACTTAGACATCCATAAGACAACATTTAAAATGCGGTATGGTCACTATGAGTTCACAATAGTACCATTCGGGTTGAAAAATGCACCCTTTGTGTTCATGAGTCTGATGAACGGTGTATTTTGTACGTACCTAGACAAGTTTGTCCTTGTGTTCCTTGATGACATTTTGATACACTCCAGGACAATGATAGAGCATGAGGAACGTTTGTGGTAGGTATTGCAGTGCTTACGGGATAATCAGTTGTTTGTTAACCTGTTGAAGTGTGAGTTCTTCAAGACTGAGGTTCAGTATCTTGGACATGTGATCTCAGGGGAAGGTATTTCAGTGGATCCTACAAAGATCCAAGTGATCTCAAATTGGCCTGCGCCCACGAATGTGGTAGAGATACATAGCTTTATGGGGCTAGCGAGTTATTATAGACATTTTGTGCAGGGCTTTTCGAGGATAGGTTATCCTGTCACCACCCTTCAGAGGAAAGGGAAGAGGTTTGAGTGGTCAAAGAAGTTTGAAGCAGCATTTCAGAATCTTAAGGAGAAGCTGACTAGTGCACCAATACTTGTGATACCGGATCTGACTGGGGACTTTCTAGTTTGTAGAGATATGTCCTTGGAGGGATTAGGTGTAGTGTTGATGCAGTAAGTTTGAGTCATTGCATATGAGTAACGGAAACTCAAGGATAATGAGCTGAACTACCCCACACATGATCTTGAATTAGCGGCAGTTGTTCATGCATTGACGAGATGGAGGCATTTCCTTCTTGGCCATAGGTTTGAGTAGCATAGTGATCACATAAGTCTTCAGTATATCTTCACGTAGCCCAACCTTAATGCTAGGTAGAGGCGTTGGATGGATTTTCTCTGTGAATATGACTTTGAGGTGAAGTATATCCAGGGAAAGGAGAATGTCGTAGCGGATGCATTCAGTAGACGGAGACATGAGATATCTAAGTTGAATCTTGTTGTGGATTTGCGGAGTTGGATTCTTTCTACCCTTATAGCGGATAGTTGGTATCAAGAGGTTAGGACAGAGATAGAGGTAGCCAAACCTCTTGAGGGCAGACATTCAGGATATTCTCTGGATTCAGATGCGATATTGAGACACATGGGACGCATATATGTCCCTTCATCAGGTGATCTTCGCACCTTGGTCATGAATAAGGCACATCATACACCTTATTCAGCCCATCTTGGGGTGAAGAAGATGCATACATATTTATGTCAATTGTATTTCTGGCCAGGGATGAAGCACGATATCGCGGATTATGTGTTGCAATGTCTAGAGTGTCAGCGAGTTAAGGCTAAACACCAACATCCATTAGGGCTTTTGCAACCGCATTTAGTACCAGAGTGGAAGTGGGATATAATCTCATTGGATTTCATTGTTGGTTTACCCAACTCTTCGAGACGGCATGATGCGATTATGGTGACAGTTGATAGGTTGACAAAGGTGGCAGACTTCTCACCTATGCGCTCTACCTATACTACATCATCCATAGCTAGAGTGTTCATGGAGGACATAGTGAGGTTACATGGTATTCTGCGTTGGATTATTTCTAACAGGGATCTAGTGTTTACCTCATCTCTTTGGACTTCATTACAACATGCGATGGGGACACAGTTGAACTTTAGTTTAGCTTATCACCCAAAGATAGATGGACAGACCGAGAGGGTCAATTAGATCCTCGAGGATATGTTGTGTATGTATGTGATGGACCAGCAGACACGATGCGAGGATTATCTCTATTTGGTAGAGTTTGCTTATAATAATGGTTTCCAGAGTTATATTGGCATGCCTCCATTCTAGGCATTGTATGGGAGACCTTGTCGCACTCCCTTGAGTTGGGATCGACTGGAGGACATAATATTTTTGGGTCCTGAGATGTTGTAGGATATGGAGCAACAGGTGGATAAGATTAGAGACCACTTGGTGGCAGTGCAGGATAGGCAGAAGAAGTATGCGGATGCGCATAGAGTGGATCGTCAGTTTGTTGTAGGCAATAGAGTCTTCTTGCGGGTGCGTCCGCAAAAGAGTTCCATCCGTTATGGGAAGGGCTCTAAGTTGGTGCCTCGCTTTGTCGGACCTTTCAAGATACTCAAGAAGATTGGTCCAATTTCTTATCGTCTTTCTTTACCGCCCAATATCTCGTGCATTCACGATGTTTTTCATGTTTTAGTTCTTCGGTTGTACCATCTAAACATTTCTCATGTCCTTGAGTGGAATGCATTACAGGTAGAGGACAGGCAACTAGCTTTGGAGCTCGTGGTCGTAATGGAGTGTAGAATGCTCGCTCTTCGAGGGTGAGATATTGATCAAAATAGGATCCAGTGGGATCCTAGGGATGACACGTCATCCACTTGGGAAGATGCAGCTAGAATTAGGGAGCTTTATCCCTATTTGTTCACAGGCTTCCAGGAGTAAGTCTGACCCTAGGGGGGGAGGATGTAATACCCCTCTGTTTTGCTCTATTGTGTGAACAATGTTGTTCTCCTTTATTATGTTTTAGTTTATATTTGTACTTTGACTATGGTACTCGGTTACTGTTTGATCACTATTTTTATCATGATTTGGTGATGTATCTTGATGTGATGATACTATATTCAGATGTTATTATGATGGTGTTTTGGATTGGCTTAGTGAATATTCGAATTATTAATGTTTTATGCTTTTGATTAAAGTAATATGTTAGATATGTTAGTTAGTAATACTATATTGGTGAAGAGGACAGTATCGCATCACTCGCTTGCGAGCGCCCTGGGATCTCATGATTTCCTCCCCACTATGTGTTTTAATTATGACATATATATGCATGTGGATATACTCTTTGTTCGTAGGTTGACAGGTACAGGACATCGACTCCACCTGGTTTCACAGGTTTGAGTGTGTCCATTGCCCAACAACATTCGATTGGGAGATAGTAGCTAGGTTTTTTGTGCCAAGTCACCACCCTAGTCATAGTGTGTCATCGGGTCTTAGTCGGGTTGAGTAACTTTAAATATTGTTCCTTCTCTTTGATAATTTAATCGCATGTTTATTAAGGTAAATAAATGCTTTTGTAGTTAAGTTGTTAATTAAACATATCTGGTTTAATGTTAGAAATATGATTCAATTTATTAATTAATTTAATTATGGATTATATTATTTTATTAATTAATTAAATTGATTATGTTGAAATAAGTTATGTTATTCATTTTAAAGTTATGGATATATTGTTGAAATTGATAAATTAAAGAAAAAGAATTTAAATTGCATTTTTATAAAAGTTTGAATTCAACAATTGAAAAAGAAAGATATTTCCTATTCTGTTTTGAAAAATTTATGAGAGTTGTTTCATGGATATTTTTGAAAAATTTCTTTATTGTTGAAATTTTTCATAAGTTTAAAAAAAAAAAAGATTGAAAGAAAATAACCAAGAAGGAAGAGGAATTGTTGTTTTGGGGATTTTGGGTTTTTTTTGGTGAAACAAGTTGAAATTCTTGAGGAGTTGGAATCAGAAGCAGGAATCAGAGCTTCATTGGCAACCTTGCAAGCTTGGGAATCAGGTTCTTCCTTGTGAAATTAATTTGCATTTTGAAAAGTTGCAAGATTATATTAGGTTGTTTGGAAATTATTGGGAACCCAATATGAATTGCAAAACAAACCCATGTTTAATTTTGCTTGAAAAATTGGAAGAAAACTTCTGTTTAGAAATGAATTGCTTCAAAAGAAAAATGAGATTCTTGGCTGTAAATGGTTGTTTCTATTTTTGTTTCTCAATTTATTTTGTAAATTCAGTTTATGGAAAAATAAATAAATATATATATATATATATATATATATATATATATATATATATATATTGACATATATATATACATATATGTATATATACATATTTTTTTATATATTTCAAATAGTAGGGTTATGCTGGCAAATTTTTGAAAATGCCCAATAGACGGATAAAAATCTGTAGGTTTTTTTTAAACCCTTTATTTTTTTTGTATTTAAAAAAAAAATACATATATAAATATATATATAAAAAAGGCAGGGGAGGGGAGGCGCTGGGGGCTCACCCCCACCGCGCCCCCCATGGGAGGCGAGTGGGGGGAGCCACGTCCAGCGCGACCCCCTTAAACCCGGACGGCCGTTGTATGAACAGTCGTCGCCATTATTGGTGGCCGCTATGCACAACACCACCAACAATGGGGTCGGAGATGTATACAGTCGTCGCCCCATGGCTTGGCTTGGTGCGCGGTTCCCAAGGGACGCGTGCCCTAAAACATGTTTGACTTTTTTTTTAAATAAATATATATATATATATATGTTATGATATATTTTATTATTATATTCTTATAATATTAAAATATTAATATTATATTTTTATAATATTAAAATATTAATATATATATTGATGGTTTATTTTATTATTTTAATGTATGTATATATATATATATTTTAAATATATATATATTAAAATAATGATTTAAATGGTGGTAAGATTTAAATATAATCATGAAATTCTAATTTAAAATAATAGTCAAAATATTGGATTTCTTTTAAAATAATATATATTGATACATCAATGCATTTGATTTCTTTTAAAGGAATTTGTTTAATTGAAGAGTTAATTATGTTTAAAATGATTTATGTAAAAAGAGGAAACAGATATTGGTTTTAAAACAATGATTTATGTATCGTAGAAATAAATGGTTGTTTTGTTTTTGTTTTTAAAAAGCAATTAGGGAACTAAATGTTGGGTTTAATTTCATCTTTTTTCTGAAAGAGACGTTGTTAATTCAATTTTATTACAGCAATAAATTACTGAATATTAATAAAAGAAGTGGATTTAGGGAATCCAAAGTAGAGTTAATTCTTGTTAAATTGCTTGTTTAAAGGTAATTTCTTTTGTTTCTGCTTGGGGAAAATTGTGTGGTGGAGGTTAACAAGTCTTCCAATTGGGGTTTTCAGTTATGTGGGTTGTCATATTATGTTAGTCAACCTTTGGATTGCCTTGGGAAGTGAATTTAACTGTATCCATTTTGTTGCTTGGTTATCACGAACTGGAATGTGTTGATTGTATGTCATGGATAGGGATTTCACATCCTTAGGCCGCACTTGTGTATCCTTGGGTTGTGGAGTTGTTCCACGTTTTGTCTTAGAGGAGTGGCTTGCAACGAGGGCTGGCACACAAAGTGGTACCAGGATAACTCATTGTAAGTTAGTTAATCCAGTGATAACATAATTAACTAATTAGAGGATCATGTAGTATCAAACACTTAATAAGATAATTATGCCTCGCTCATGAACGCAAGGGCTCATATAGACTTGGGATGAGACGGAAAGGCTTGGAATGGAAAGATCGTTATCTTGTCCTTACGAGAGATAACTGATTCTGCAATGGTTAGTATGAGGGGCCAGAAGTCGTTAGAGGTTACTAGGATAGCCCGAGATGGGGGTCGGGGCCTAGGAAGACTTACCAGGATAACCCATGTAACATTTTGATGACACTTCTCCTAAGTCAACAGTATGTTTGCATCAGTGATGCAATTGACTATGTAATTCTGGAAGCATTGTAACCATTGTGTTAAGTGATGTATCTGTATTTGCTTCAGTTCGGTTGTGTTTTAGCTTGTGTCTAGAGGTAGATGGATTTGGCTAGCAATCCTTATTACTATCTCCTAGCACGGGGGGTGGGCCTTTGGGCTCCACTTGGTTGGGTGGAACGTGCACCTTACTCTGTTGGGTTTTTTCTTCTTGATCATGTGGATGAGATTTCCAGTTGGAGAGCTCTTGGGATCCAGTTTTATTTCATGCCTTATGTAATTCAATTGATCTTGTGATTTATTACCCCTCATTTGTTATTGAGGTGGAAAGATTGTAATTGTAACCATGTTTATTGGACTTTCCTCATTTGGAGAATGAGAGATGTAATCGTATTGTTTAAATTATGGATAAATGAAATTGAAAGTGATCTCTTATGATGTGATGTAATTTATCTTGTATGGAATGTATGTGTTCTAAATTATTAAGTAAATGAATGTAATGGTTTTCATTCATGTTTTTTGTTTGGGTCTTAAAGTAAACATGGTCTTGTAACCTTAGAGGTTGTTGGCAATGGGTAGTGAATTTGCATGTTATTTATACTTAAACAAAAAAATTAGTCCATTTAAGTAGTTAATTGCAACTTCCTCTAGGGTTGCGTGGCGGGGCATTACAGGAGCCCGTTTTACTCCACATGCTTTTATGTCTTCATGAAATGATCAGCTACATGGTTTTTCCTATACTTGCACAGGAAACAAACAATGTTAGCATAAAACAACAAAATTTAAAGATATGGAATTTCATTTTCAGGTTCTCATTGTATTCTCCTTATTCTTAGTTGATTCCATGAATTTCAAGGAATGAATTGTATCTCTGTTGGTAGAGCATGTAGTATAACTGATATCTGAAGCTCTAACAAGACTTTCCTAGTTTTTTGTAGGTCCACTCGGAATCAGAAGCAGGACGAAGCAAGCTGCAAGTATATCAACTGAAGATCAAAACACAGGCAATGATGGATATGTCTTATGTTACTTGCTTCTTTCTTTCTTTTCCACCTTCAGTTGTAGAATTTATTTCTTGCAATGAATGGGTTTAGTTATCTCCATGGCTTCTGTGGATTCTTTTAATTTCTCTTTCTCTTTTCCTTTCTATCATTTTGGAAAGAAGTGCATCTCAATGCAAAATTGTACAATTCATTTATGATAAATGAAATGTTGAAATGTAATAATATTGTGAAATAAATGAAAGCAAATGATTATTTCTTAATCATTCATGGATTTTTCTTTATACTTCATATTTACTGCAAAGCACTGAGAAAAACTCTTGAAATTTTGTTTACTGAAAACACTTGCATAGTTGACATTTGATAAACCTAGTGCAATTCAACAATCTTAAACCATGCATCAACTAACTGAACCTTCACTTTAAAATGAACGAATAATTTTATTTTTTTAAACTACAGGGTTTCATCACAATTTTGACCAACATAGCCTGACGAACCACAAAAATTTGTGACGAGGTTGTTGTACATGCGACTTAGTTTTTTTCATAATGGTAATGACGGTTTGCTCCACCTCGTCAGAAAATGGACGAATGTTTGGTGTTTTTTCGACGAGGTTACATCGATTTTGCAATGGACATCACCAACATTTTCCATGGCGCTGACCAACGATGTTGGGTCGTAGTTTCAATGTATAAAAATTGGTCGTTAAAGTGATAAAAATCTAGCAACAAAATTTAAATCAATGTTGTGTCAGTAAGTCGACAACATTTTTTTGATGTCACCAAACATTCGTCGGAATTTTTAGTCAAATACAGTAGTGAATTGAATGTTAATCCAAGCATGTTCCTATAATTTTGAGCTCCTTTATCTCACAGTTCAACTTGATAAATTTTGTTTCCAAAGTTCTCTTGATGATCCGTAGCTGATACAAGTTTTCTCGTATACTTACTAACTAACTCTTGATGCTAACAACTATCGTAAAAGTATGAACATAAATTTAGTAGTCATATCCTCAATGTACCAAATTGTGACCAAACTGAGAGTAGAAGTAAATCCAAACCAATGAAAATCATGGATCATCCTCAACTTGATAGGGTACCAAAGTTGAAGGTTAGGCTTGCACTATGAACCAACAAGTGTGGCTCTCTTGTGAGGGGGATTGGATCACGATCAATTCCCATGAAAAATCACAATGTTTCAACATAGGTACTTTATCCGAATTAGGGACGGCATCCGGAAACTCATAATTTTCCATTAGATGGACTTGTGTCCCTCAACCCCTACTTACATTAGTGGGCCCTCTTCCAAAGGAATGGGTCGACACTGAGGGAGAAACACCAACATAAACTAACATAAACTAATATTTTAGCATCTAAAAACATACAAATTTCATGAAGGGTAAACATAAGTAGATCGTACTTGGCATCCACATCACCCTTATCCCAAGTTGGATACTATGAATCACACACTTGAGGCACAACATAAATTTTACTAGTCTTTTCACATTTCACAACACATATATTTTAGATGACATTCACCACATCTTATCACAATTTAAAATAAACACTTTTTCATTCAGTGAATAGGGTCTTCTAAATCCATCTGTTGCACTTATTAAAATTTATAACTTATATCTAATCATAACTTTAACTATCACTTAGATCTCGATTTAAAACTTAACAAATGAAGCATCACACTTCCAACCACATCTTGATTTCACTAGGGATGCTCATTTGCACTTTCTAATATCATTTTAAATCCCTTCTATAGAGGATAATTGTGTTTCTATAATAAACCTAATTATTTTCACTTTCTAACATAACTAGGCTCACAAGGTTCCATGTTTCATGGTTGAATGCTAAATTATCTTCGTGGGTTACAATAAGGTTTGCAATGAAGTTCATACTTGAAGGTAAAATATCAACATTTTAATTTAAATAAATAGAGAAGTATCACAATACAAATAAAATATAATTAACGAACAGTTTCCCAACTATATGCAATTAGTTTCTACTCCCAAGGGATTCATCAACATTTCATTCAAAGCACATTCTAGCATACATAAATTAAATAAAATAAAAAATTTAATGCATAGACATCTAAGAGGTTATAACCCATCATCTTATGACATTTATTGGCCCTTAATTATAAAATGTTACATTTACATACTTTAAAATTGAGTTATCTAACGGATCTTCCAGTCATTTCATGTATACCTACATAATTTTAGCCAAATTCCATATAAGTTTCACTGGTCCTAAAATATGCACATAAGGAGTGTGAGATCTTAAGTGGATTTAAATCCTTATTAATTTCTCCCGTAATTATACCATATAAACAATAAGGGTTTCCTATCCTATCCTCAACAAGTGAATTAATAAAATAACCAACATTATTTTTAATTGACATGCTTATTTTTATATTCCCTTACCTATTTTAATATTAGTTATTTAATTCAACATAAAGTGAGCATAACCCCTTGTTTCCAAAATGAAATATTAAAATAATCAAGTTCTATAGACATTCATAACTTATAAATACAATATTTGTTTGTATAAATTAACAACTATGTAATTAGCGATTACTCTTTCACATCCATGCACCTATGGGTCATAAGGCTCTAGTCTATATACATAAGAAAGAATGCTCTAGACAAGGTTTCCCAATTCCTAACCATGTCTTGACTCCAACAATTTCTCTACACAAAAGGGTTCTCCCATGTTTTAACTGCTAACAAGGAAGATATTTTAATTAGATTTCTAACAACACACTCTATTAAGTTCCCTAAAACCTTTACTCACCCCCTTTTTGTTGTTTTTTGGTTTTCAATAACTTTGACCCACAACCTTGTTAAAGATTTTAAAGCACTAGAATAGAAGGTCACATATTTTCAATTCCCCCCAAAAAAAATTGTTTATTTACTTACAAGGGTCTTGATAAGTCCTATATCTATTAGTGTCTTGCCTTGAGAGATCAAAACATGTTAGACTAAATTAAAATTCTTGTAGAAAAGAAAAAGTGTTCAAGATGTTAACTTCATTGTTTAGCAATTAGCCTTCCAACTGTATGATAAATTTGCTAGTGTTTTCTTACATCTTGACGGGGGTAATTATAAATAACCTCTACATTTAATCAAGTTGAGTTGTATGTGTAAGTGTAAATAAGTAAACAAAGTAAAAACACTTCTTAATAAAACATTATATCAAAGATTAAGAAAATAAATTAATCTAAAGCAAGAAACCTATTGAAAGCGTCTCATTGTCTCCTATCTTTAAAGATTTATTAAGCTACAGTGCTCTCATATTTAAATGAAACACTGTAACTATTAAAATGATAATCTAAAGAACAGAATGATGCTAGATGCAATGATGTGAAGCTATATGACATGAAAATTGATAAATGAAGCTACTATAACATGAATTGACATGAAAATTGATAGATGAAGCTACAAGATGCAGCCATGATTATGAAATCTAAAATGTTGGATGCTTGAATTTCTTGATGCTTGATGATTTCCTGCAGATTAATATTGCATAAACTTGATAATCTGGGATCTTTTCTTTGTTGAATGAAGTTGTATTTATAGATTTCTCGACAGCAGCTTTGCACAGGGGCAGCAAAGTAGAGGCTTGGATTCAATCTAGAGGATTGAATGGTGAGAGATGGAGGAGATTGGAAGATTTTGGGAATTGTCTCTGCCCATGAAAACGCCAGGCAAGAGAATAGGAAGGATTGATGGAAGAGGATTGAGAGATGGATTTCCAATTTGTCTCCAATTCGTCTCCAAATCTTCCCATGAAGATTGAATCAATTAATTTTGACATATTTTTGACATAAATTAGACATAGGATATCTAATTTGGTTTTGAGGAAATATAGAGGAATATTCTTTATGCCTTTATTTAAATATTTTGATTTATTTAAATTAGCAAAAGAGGGATAAATAATTTAATAACACAAACTATAGAATTTGTTTATTAAATTAAAATAGAAGAATATGATAATTAAACAATAAAGTATTTAACCTTTGTTTAATTTATTTAAATGATGTGATACAATAAAATAGAGGAAATTGATAATTAAATTTAAACAAAGTATTTAATTTTGTTTATTTAATTAAGATGAGATAATAGAAGAAATATAAGAATTTAAATGTGAATTTAAACATGAACTATATAAATAAATATTTCTATTTATTCAATAGTAGAGGAATTTAGGATAATTAATCAAATAAGTTGTATTTAATTAATCAGATTCTCCAAACCAATTTTAGGTGTATACATTTTGCCCCTCTTTGAAGTGATGTGTTTATGCATTGCTTCAAAGAAAATTTTGTTGTTACTGCTAGTATCGACGAAAAAAAATCAGTATGCCCTAGACATGCCCCGGGTATTGATTTTCAGATGATTGATGATAGTATGTCCCCTCAAGAGATAAATTAATGATTGTTTTGTTTTTTGGGATTTTTCAAAAAAATAGAATTTTCATGATGATTTGATGATGATTTTAACAAAGATTTGATTTATCTCTTGATATTGATGAAGAAAATTTGGCCCTTGGATGAATTTCAATTAATTTTATAAATAAAATTAATTAAAATAATAAAAATTCTCTCAAAATCCCTTTTGAAAAACTTATATAAGGTCAAAAATGCCCTTTTCACACTCATTTGTACTTTTTGACTTTTCAAAACCTAGTGAGAGAAACATTTGAGCCACCTGGAGCAAGATGTCGATCCCCTACCACACCCATCGGTTAGAGTGTGTGCAACGTCACCAGCACCCAGCCACCTACGGATCTCTGGTACGTACCCGTAATCCACCTCGTAATTTGTGCATTCTTGATTTTTGTGCTATTTTTATGCATTTACGTCTTTTCATAGTTTTAGCACATCAATATCGCGCTTTAGCGCTTTGCACTCCGGTGTAGCGCTTCTAGGATATATTTTAGTGCTTTGAGGAATTAGCGCTTTTGTTAATTTCTTTAGTGCTTTCGTAGGATAATTTAGCACTTTGAAGAATCAGCGCTTAGATAGATTTCTTTAGTGCTTTGATGCCCAATTTTAGCGCCTAGAAATTTCTAGCACATCAATGTAATAACTTGGCGTTTTGATAGACTGTTATAGTGATTTGAGTAAATTAGCGCTTTGATAGATTATTATAGCGCATCGATGTGATGAAATAGTGCCTCAGGAAATTTAGCACTTCAATTACCTGTTATAGCGCATTGAATTGCTAAAATAGCACTTAGGGTACTTGTTTTAGCGCATCTAAATGATGAAATAGCACTTTTGATTTTTTAGCACTTTGGATGCCTGTTTTAGTGCATCCATGTCAGATTTGCAAATTTTGACATAGTTAACCTTGATTTTGTCAATCTCAATCATGTCCATTCTTTGGTTTGGTATGATTTGATAGTCCAAATTCCCAAATGACTGATTTTGATGATAAATAATAATTACTCTCATGATAGGCAAGAAATAATCTCATTTGTGATGATCCTCATGATAGGTGAGGAAGTATTTCATATCTGATAAACCTCATGATAGGTGAGGTTAGATGATGTTTGTGATGAACCTCATGATAGGTGAGGTTAGTTGATGTTCGTTCATGAATTTTGATCAAAAATTCATACCAAACTTTGATTAGATCTGATAGTAGATTGACTTGTGAATTTTGACATAGTGTATTGATTTTTAAACCTTTTTGATGATAGGATCCTCTAGATAACCTCTAGATGCGAGAGCGTTTTTCATGGACTGTTGATTTGATCCCACATTTGACTCCTAATGAGATTCAGATATCCAGATGTCCCTCCCTAGAACAAGATTTAGCCAGAACATCATCCACATAATCCTCCATAAAGGTGTGCATCATATCATGAAAGATTTTGGTCATTGCTCTTTGATAGGTTTCCCTTGCGTTTTTCAAACCGAACGGCATGACATTCCAGCAGAAGGTTCCCCATGGACATGTAAATGCAGTTTTCTCCTGATCTTCTGGAGCTATCTTAATTTGGTTGTATCCGGAGAAACCGTCCATTATTGACAACATGGCATGCCCTGCCATTAAGTCTACAATGATGTCTATATTAGGCAACGGGAAATCATCCTTTGGGCATGCCTTATTCGGGTCCTTGAAATCTATACATATTCTGATGCTATTGTCTGGCTTTGAGACAAGTACAATAATTGATATTCATTTGGCATAATCAATAGACCTAATGAATCTAGCATCTAATGATTTATTTAGCTCAGCCTTTACCATTAATGCGATATGGGGATGCATTTTTCTCAATTTTTGCTTTACACGTTTGATTCTAGTAGGCAAATACAAATGATGCATTAGAAGATTTGGGTCCAAACCTAGCATATCGGAATATGACCAAGAAAATTTAATGCTTCTTTCTTCAAAGAATTTGATAAATTCAGGTCACTCTTGCTTTGTCATAGATTTTGCCAGATGCAAAATCTTTGCTCTTTCTTCAGTGCCAATGTTTACAGACTGTGTTGGCTCCACCAGAACTGATGACCGTTCATGATAATGTTCCGGAAGAGTGTCAAATCTCCCATATTTTTGTGCCTCAGAGAGGTTTTCACCGTCAGATGCGTTCTTTATTTTTTGTTTTTCAAGATCTAATGTTGCCATAGAATGGTTTTCACCATTAGATCCATTATTCTTGTGTTTGATTTTGCAACTGGAAGATTTGACACCCTCCTACCGAGTCATGTTGTTATGAGAATTATGGATATAACTTGTACCAAGTTCGTCACAACATAGGAAATTTACGATGGCACCATCGTTTGCAAATATGGGTACATTTATAGGTTCAATAGGTTCCCAGTCAATAAGTTCAGGATGGACTAAAGGCATGAAGTCAACGGATAGACATAGGTTAATGGGGGTAAGGGTTAGGACAGCTATGTCATCATAGTCATTATTAGGGATGTTTATATCAATGATGGTACCCTCTTCAAGATCATCTAGTTCACTCGATGTATGTTCGTCCCCACTTGAGTCATCGATATTTTGTGATCCTAATATGAATGGTCTAGACCCAGAGCTCTGTCCCTCCTCACATGTAGGTGCATATTTTTTTATGATACAATTTGGACATCTGTGTAAGATATATTGGAACATAGATCCCATTCATATTCATTTGAATCTGTTTCAAAGCTATCTCTAACCTGGAGGATTCTTTCAACAGCCTTCTTTGTCATTTCTTGTTTTTTTTCTCATGAGTATCCCAATCCTGTCTTATCTTTTGAATGAAGAGTAAGAGGTTGAATAGGTTCTACAATGCCTTCCTTCCTTTTTCCAACAGGTCCCTGTCCTTCATAACCCATTTTTTCTAAAATAGCCTTCCCTTTGTCATACTTATCGGTGTTGATGTTGATGTTTTTTGATGTCGATGGTTCTCCATCTTTGTATAACCAATCGAGGATAGCTTTTTCATCTATTTCATCCTCTATAGTACTGGATTTTACAAATATTTCTTCTAGAATCATGATAGTTAGTGATGTTTGATGTTTGATCATTGATGGTTGGCCATATGTCTTTGGAGATGGCATCAATTGTGAAATATTAAGAGCTTGCTCAATAGAATATTGCCCCATTCCCTTGTCTATCAGCTGGACCTGTTCTTGGAATTTTTGTGATAAAGAAGTTTGGGGATTTGGATTGTCTGTTAATTGAGTGTCAACTAGACTCGCATCTTTTGGTTTATCCTTTTTCTCTACCCACTTGGTGATAATGTTTGGACGTTTTTCTTCATTTGATGAGTGTGAATTGCATGCTTCCCTATTGTGAGGCACAAAGGTGTCTTGAGAGATTCTAAGTGTGTCACAATGTTGAGGATGATTATAATCGGTTGATATAGTCACCTCTTGTCCATTTACTAGGAATTTTAAGCATTGGTGATATGTGGAAGGCACTGCCTGCATTTCGTGAATCCATGGGCATCCTAAGAGTATGTTGTAAGTTAACTCTTTTTCCAGTACCTAGCATGCTATGTGTTTCATCATCGGTCCCACTTGAATGGGTAACACAATCAGTCCCTTAGAAGATCTCTCTTCCTCATCATATGCCTTTATTGTCATTTTCCTTCGGGCATCAATAGCATTATCTGAATATCTTAGTGCATGGATTAACTTTAGAGTGCAAATGTTCAAACCAGCTCCCCCATCTATTAAGACTCTTTTGACACGATGATTATGGATCAAGACTTCAATATGGAGTGTGGTGTTATGGGGATGGTTAAGTGGCACATCATCTTGTTCATAGAATGATAGATAGTGTGGTGTAGTCAAATGTCCCACCATAGCCTAGAATTGGAAAAAATCTAGATTTTTCGGTACCGTAGTGGTAGCTAGTGCTTGTTCTAGAACCTCCTTATGTGATGGTGATAGTTTGAGGATTTCTAGTATTGATATTTGTGCTAGAATTTTTTGAAGTTGATTGACAATGTTGTAATGAGATGGAGGTGGAGTTGCGTTTTTAGGCACAACTCCCTTTAAGACTACCTTGGATTGTCCCCTTGTCATTACATTTACTTGTTGATAGTCTTGTCGTTCTCTAATTTTTAAAACATTTATTTGATTTTCAGAGACTTGTTTGCTTGGGAGAAATCCAATGGGGTAATGTCGTCGGTTTTGTGTTTGCCCATGTGATGACCAATGGTATTATCATTTTCCACTTCGGTAAGACAAAGAATCGTGGTATCGTAGAAATGATTGATATTTTTAACTTTGTTGTTCGTAGAAGATGATGCTCCTTTGTCATAGTTTGGTAAAGGGTCCTTGAAGGCTGTATGATCATTATTGTTTTGGTGTCCCTCTACATATACCTTGTTATTGTGAATCAGAGCTTGAACTGTGTGTTTTAACTCCATGCAATCATTAGTCTTGTGGCCTTTATTGTTGTGGAAGTTGCAATAATCTGCGTCATTCCACCATGATGGTTTGACCTTTGGATCCCAGAATCTTGCTTCCCACGTAGTGATAAGACCACTTGTGACTAGTTCTTTCATCGTTGATTCCAATGTTTGGCCTAAAGGTGTAACCTACGCCAGTTTGATGATTTTTGGTATGTTTGTGGTTTTGTGATTTCATTGTTTTGAATGACATTTGACTTGATGATTTGATCGTTGTTTTGAATTGTTTTTGAAGTAGATGTTGTCAAGATGAAAACGGGTTTGTCATTTTGTTGGTCCCTGTATTTTTGTTCTTTTGCAAAAATTTTGGTTTGTCATTGTTGGGGTATTGATTTGAGGAGTTTGTGTTATTTGATTTATCGTTGTAATGTTTAATAACTCCTCTTTTGACCAACACTTCTTCAATCTTAAGGCCATTTTCTATCACCTTTTCAAAAGTAGGAGGATATTGTAGTTCAAGTCCATAACTCATCTTGTCCGTCAAATTGTCTATGAACAACGCCATTTTCTCTTCCTCGAGAATAGAGCGAGGACATCTAGCAAATAGTCATCGCCATCTTTGTAAAAAGGACAAGAATGTCTCCTCTTTGTTTTGTTTCATGTTATATAGATCCTTTATCGTGACATTGTGTTGGATGTTAAAATAATATTGGGAGATGAACCTATTGACAAGCTCTTCAAAGGTTTGTATTCTTGGTTACAATTTGGAAAACCATTCCATACATTTCCCTCCTAAACTTCTTGGAAATAATCTCATGAGGTAAGTTTCCTCTTGTGCAAACTCTAGGCTCATGGTTTTGAATTCGCGTATGTGATCAATCGGATCTATTTTACCATTGTATTTGTCATACTTTGGAAATTCGCAGTGTCAAGGGAAAGGTACCATATCTATAGTTGAGTCAAAAGGATAAGGACAAATGTCCTGTAATGCATACCTTTTGGTGTTTTCTTTTGTCATCTCTTGTATTTGTTTTTGTAAGTTCTGCATTTGGGTTGTTAAGGCAACAACCGGATCTACACCTTGTGTGTGTTGTGGTATTTCAGTTTCATTTGTTCCAGATGCTTCTTTTAGGTGATTTACATCAAAGTCTTTGGAAGCTTAGTACCTGATTTAGCTAACATTAAGAGGTATTTCTCCATGTCCTTCTCTAAGATCTTTTCCATGAATTTATGGAATTTTGGATCCTGTTGGGTTGTTTGTATGTCTTCTAGAGTTATTTCATTTTTGTCACTTTGATGTAGACTATTCCAGGGATTTTCTTCTGCCATTGTATTGGATGTTTCGAGTTCCTTTTCTAAGAGCCTCTGGTTTTGTAACCTGGTGAAGATTGGCATACAAGTGTTTTGTTCTTTCTACCAAACTTTGATCTTCTATGTTGGAAAATGTTAAGTGAATTTTTAACAAAGTCAAATAAGATGATATATCTTATTGATAAGACTAGATTAAAAATTTGATTACTATACCTTGTTTTGTGATAATAGGATGATAATATCCTGATGATGAAACTTTAGTGTAATAATCGAGATTTTGTTTTGATTTGACACTTTATGATTTGCAAGATCCGCGTTTTAGTTGAAAAGACTGGTAACTTGTAGGAACCTATCTGATTTTGGTTTCTAGACAGTGACTCTGTTAAAAAGATACTTTTGTTTGACAAGAAATATGTGTTTAGATGATAATCCAACTGACCAATATGTTTTGAAACTCTCTATTTTGAAAGCGCTAAAACAGGACTTGGAAGCGCTATTTTGCAGAAGTGCTAAAACAGAGTTTAAAAGCGCTGAAACAGATGATGGATGCGCTATCTTTATGGATGCGCTAAAACAGTGCTCGAAAGCACTAAAATAGTACTCAGAAGCGTTATTTTGTGGAAGTGTTATAACAATGCTCGGAAGCACTGAAACAGTGCTTGGAAGCGCTATTTTGTGGAAGCGCTAAAACAGAGTCCCAAAGCGTTGAAACAGATTTCCAAAGCGCTAAAACGGAGGGTGGATGGTTAAGACTCTTTATTGCAAAATTTGATTTGGCCTTGTGGCGTATTCTATCATTGGTTGTGGGATGTAGGACTGACATATGCGTTGACTATGATTATGATATTATGTGAGGGCTCTCCTTTGGAAGAAGGCTCGTGAATAAAGAGGTTCTATGGTGTAATCAGCAATGTGACCTCTAGCGAAATCGTGATACCTATGAATGAAGGTTTTGTTTTATAGCAAGATCTTTTGACTTTGATATAAGAAACAACTTTTTCTCAAAAGATTTTTGTAACCAAGTGGTCTCTTCGGTTTCTTGACTTTGATGGTTTTCTTGACAAACTTTGTTGATTTTCACTCTCGAATCATGAATTTTTCTAACCTGATTGGATTTGTTGTTTTCTAGATGATCAGTTTATCTGATTTATAATGATTTTGAAAACACAGCAAGTAAATTGTAGAATAATTTTTTTAAACTTAGAATCTGAACAGATAGTGTATATTCAAGAACCACGAATGGTCCTTATTGATTTTCACTGGTTTGTTTTGACAAATATATACTTGAAGATAGACCCACTCTTAAAGTCAAAAAGGTCATTGTTATACTCAATAGCCCACATCTTAAAATTGTGTTGACTCACACAGCCGTGTCACCCCCTAGAGGGCGCCCATGTTTTTGTCGTTTCCAGGTGCGTACTCAAAGTTGGATTTCTCATCTTTTGAGCAAACGGTCCTTGGCAATTATATGGTGAGTGTCTTGGGGGCAGATTCTTCCCTCCCCTTGCACTATGAGTATTACAACATCTGGTTACTGAGTCGGCTGGATACTTATGCTGTGGTTCTTAGATAGGGTTTTCGTGCGGTGCGGCAAATGATAAACTCCCTCAAGAGACCTCCCAATCTTTAGAACAAAGATTTTGGGGATGGTTATCTTGCACACTACCGTCAAGTTGGACTTTCATCAACAACTTGCATTTGATTAGAGTGGGTTGGAATCCTTGGCTTTAGGCGCTCCCACTTAGGTCGTTCCTGTAGGGTGAGTACTTTTTTCCACTACGACAGGCCTTCTAAAGGTTTTAACCAAAGCGTAAAATTGCATGAAAATAAAGGATGAGTCTGGTACTTTGATCACCCAGTTAAGGGGAGAGCATAATCCTATTCACCACACAAGCATAGCAGATGAATGATTGGTTTTAAGCCCAAAAGACAAATTTTGCTAATCTATGTGAAGATTTTGCTTCACAAAAGTCATGGTGTCCATTTTAAGTGATATAGCAAAAGTGTGATGGTTACCCTAGGATTGATAATTTTTAAACCGGAATGGCTACCCTAGGATTGATAAATTTTAAACCAAGTGACTATCCTAGGATTGGTTCATTTTAGTCCAAATGGATCAAAATAAAATTTTGGCCGCGGTCGCATCAGATCCAAATAAATAATTATAGAAGCACTAAAACAGTCAATGAAAGCGCTATAGTATTTACCATATGTGCTAAAATTGAAAGTGCGGAAACAGAACTCTGAAGCGCCAAAGTTTCCCACGAAAGCGCTATATCAGTTGTACTAGAGATGGGTGGTCGATACACTGAAGCAATTCATGGAAGTGTTATAGTAGAAGCGCTAAAACATTTAGCGGATGCGCTATAGTTTTACGGAAGCGTCGAAACATATCACGGAAGTGCCATAGTTTCCCACGGACATGCACTATAGTTTTTTATGGAAGTACTAAAACAGAACACGCTGGAAACCTGTAGGACACTTTTCAGAAAAATTGTAAAATATGGGGTTAAAACCCCATGATGGGTGCCAAATTGTAAGTGTGAATAAGTAAACAAAGTAAAAACACTTCTTAATGAAACATTATATCAAAGATTAAGCAAATAAACTAATCTAAAGCAAGAAATCTACTGAAAGCGTCTCATTGTCTCCTATCTTTAAAGATTTATTAAGCTACAGTAATCTCAGATTTAAATGAAACACTATAACTGTTAAAATGGCAATCTAAAGAATGGAATGATGCTAGATGCAATGATGTGAAGCTATATAACATGAAAATTGATAAATGAAGCTACAAGATGCAACCATGATTATGAAATCTAAAATGTTGGATGCTTGAATTGCTTGATGCTTGATGATTTTCTGCCGAGTAAGATTGCATAAACTTGATAATCTGGGACCTTTTCTTTGTTGAATGAAGTTGTATTTATAGATTTCCCAGCAGCAGCTTTGCACAGGGTAAGCAAAGTAGAGGCTTGGATTCAATCTAGAGGATTGAATGGTGAAAGATGGAGGAGATTGAGAAGATTTTGGGAATTGTCTCTACCCCTGGAAACACCAGGCAAGAGAATACAAAGGATTGATGGAAGAGGATTGAGAGATGGATTTCCAATTTGTCTCCAATTTGTCTCCAAATCTTCCCGTGAAGATTGAATCAATTAATTTTGACATAAATTAGACATAGGATATCTAATTTGGTTTAGAGGAAATATAGAGGAATATTCTTTAAACCTTTATTTAAATATTTTGATTTATTTAAATTAGCAAAAGAGGGATAAATAATTTAATAACACAAACTATAGAATTTGTTTATTAAATTAACATAGAAGAATATGATAATTAAACAATAAAGTATTTAACCTTTGTTTAATTTATTTAAATGATGTGACAGAAAAAAATAGAGGAAATTGATAATTAAATTTAAACAAAGTATTTAATTTTGTTTATTTAATTAAGATGAGATAATATAAGAAATATAAGAATTTAAATGTGAATTTAAACATGAACTATATAAATAAATATTTTTATTTATTCAATAGTAGAGGGATTTAGGATAATTAATCAAATAAGTTGTATTTAATTAATCGGATTCTCCAGACCAAATTTAGGTATATATAGTTTGAGGACTTGAAGGTGTAGAAATTTTAAAGTGTCAAAGGTTCTAATGGATGATTAGTTCTCATCGGATACCAAGTTGCACTTGAAGCTTGTAATGAAGCTGAGCAATTTACACTTTAATGGGTGGCACTATTATCATTTTAAAAGACCCCCAAGTAACACAAAAAGATATTATATTGGGTCCAACTTAATATTCATACAACCTATTCCCATTATGAACTTTAGAGTAGGATTGTTCTAATGAGCTAAGGTCTTTATAGGATAGTCAAGTTTTAAAGTCAACACTAAGGTCTTGAGGTTATAAGGGGGTATCATGATATAATTTATACAATAATGTTTTGCTAGTTGCTTCCAATATTCCTCCCATTAATCTTGTTATTATTATTTTATTGTTATTAGATAACCATGATTGATGAACTAATTTTGTATCCTTACAATCATTAAAATATATGAGACAAGGAGGTGGTATCCCTTTCATAGATTATATTACAATGTATTGCCGTTTCATGAACCCCAAATTGCTCTTTTAATTTGACATGTTCCAAAGAAACATCTTTCCATTCAAGTTGAAGGTTATAGTTTGGCAAAGAAGAATGAAATAAAACAAAATTATTTAACAATTTATTTGGTCCTACCCTTGTTTCTCTAGTTGTAACATGGTTTACACCACCACATGCCTCAAATAGTAACTTGGACCGACAAGGTATAGTCACAACCAATAAGCTAATCATTTTAATTCAACAATTAGGGCTAATTAGCAAGGTCATTTTGAACCTTCTTTATACTTACAAGTATTTATGAAAGAGAGAGTTGTTCCTTTTAATCTTAGCTCCACCCAACAAACTTTTACCATAGTGATCTATCCAATTTCCTATCACAATGGACATGATTGCTAAGCAATGATAGTAACACTCAATATTGATGACATAGACAATTTCTCCAAAGTTTTCAGTATTGCAACCTAGAATCTTTGATACCAAATGTAATGCCCATATGTTACACTTTTCACACCCCATTCAAGAAAGCCAAGTACACCTCAATAAGTTCACCTAGCCAATAAACATTTAATAACAAAATTACTTAAGCCTCATAGAGAATGACACAAAACAACACATTAGCCTACAATGTGAACTAAGGATAGTAAGGGTCTTATAGGTTCTCTTGTTCCCCCATTGGCTCTTTTATATATCTTCATAGCTTAATATAATTGTTAGCGCTTCATGATATAAATAATCAAATGAGATTCAAAATCATAGTATCAACTAAATAATAATTACATTTACATACTTTGAACATGTTTTCGTGTGTGTCTTTGGAACAATCATAATCCAACCTCACATGTTGGAATACAACTCTTGCCACTCAATGTTAGCCATTTACAATTATATATCTTTTAAAAAATTTGTAACCATGATTATTGAATTTCCACATATCTAGGTAGCCAAGCATTCAAATTCTTAAAATCATTCAAGAACGCAATTCAATGCTTGTTTGTCAATTGAACTTCTATTTCATTTTATTTGTCACAAAGACAATTTGCATTGATATTAAATGAAATCAATATTATCTAAATAGTGATGATCCACATTATGCTTACTTGGTTTTCACTATGCTAACTTTATACACCTTTTCAAATAGAATCTCTTTTTACACTAAATTAAATTGATACAACTAGTAAGTTATTATATAGGGACTTCTAGATTCCTCAGATTATCATCAACCTTAGTGCATGGAAGGTAACATCTGAAATAGAACTTGAGTAATTTAAGGAATATCTACATGCTAATATTCTAATATTAAGACAAGGTATATTTCTCATCATTTCGATGGAAATATAACAAATTACTCTTTTAATACCCATTAGAATAATAACCATGCTATGATGGATTTGGCAGAAATTATCAGGTTTATTATGCCAATTTGAAACAGCTTGGCAAAACTGCACTCGAGGGGAGCCAATAAGTTAAATAATGTGTATGAAAGCAACAGGAACCTTATTAACAATATTTTCTTGTCTTCTCCTAGACTTCAAGCTTATATTGAATCTAAAGGGGGTGCCCAAGGATCTACTGATCACGTTTATACCTGAACCCACAAGGGGTGAATCCATTCTGAACATTCATCTTCTCTAATAAGCAGAAACTGAGGCCTACTGTCATAAAGGAGAGATTCAAGCAATTGCAGTCGGTCTTCATAATTGTAAGGACAGAGTCAATTCCCTCCTAATTGTTGTTGAGGAAGAGTAGAGTACCACCTAAAGCATGATTCGACAGCAAAACCTTCCTCAGGGAGACAGTTAACTCATAGAAAAAGCATTTTGGCTTTCTCAAGTATAGAACCAAGGGCATCATCTGCAAGGACATAAAGAAATATGGTGATAGTACAACCTTGACAAATACAACATTTGAGAGCAAAGGAGTTACAAATAACCTGTTGACAATGTCTCTAATTGAGAGATTCTGGAACTACTACTCTTTAGTTCTAGTGTACATGTTATCAAAACCAAGCCAAGAAAGTATTTTAAGGTTCAAAAACCATCTTGTTCTCTCAAAATCAATCTTGATGAGGATATTAGGTCGAATTCAATTATCTGCCAATGGCATTATTTCTAGGCCTTGATTAAATTATATAGAATGCATCTGCCTTGACGAAAAGTTGGATTATTTATAGAATGCTATCATGTCTGCAATAGTTTTGTAGGGGCAATTCAAATGCATAATACAGGTCTCTTTACAACAACTTAATCTCTATTTTTCTCCTTTGGTATCAGCTTGATGATCCCATCATTGATCTTGTCTCCTAAGGTGCAAACAAATTATGTCTTTATATACACCATCTACAGATTGTTGAGGGTGCTCCAATGGGATCCAAAAAAATTTAACAAGCATGCCATCACATCTTGAATATTTGTTGCTTTCATAGAGAAGAGGATGCATTGAACCTCTCCTATGTCAATAGTGAATCATGTCTAAAGGCTCATGATCTAGGTTCTTCTCGGGAGTCCTCAGAGTTAACACACACGTCCGCAGTGGAAGAAAGAATGAGTAATTTGTTCCCCTGTCCAATCAGTGCCAGATCAATCTTGCTTGTAGACGACCTTACCACTCAGTTCCAATGGCCAGTGGGGATTCAGTTTGCTTTCTGGAGATCTGTGTGAGAAGTACGGTTCCAAAAGAGACTTCAGTTCACCGATTCATTCAGGCTCAACCCCTCACTTCACATTGGGGGACAACCATGATATGGGCAATCTTCTTCTATATGGGATGATGGAATTGATACTTATTTATAATAGATGAATGTGCTTGGGTCCTTTATCATTTATAGATCTCCCCTTGATCAACAGGTGTGAGCTATATTTCTGCATAGCTATCATTAATGGCCTCTTCAAAGAGTCATTTTTTTGGTACTGTCCCTGGTAAGATGAAAATTTGATAAAGATAAAATCCTTTCATAACAAATTGAGGTAATTGCAGAGCTAGCACTTCGGATTGTCAATATTACTTGACTACAGGGAGCATTTCCTACCAAGTTTGGCATTGACTCTACCCCATAGATTGACTGACCAGAAACGACTTTGTCATTTATTTCTAATACAGATTGACCTATGATCACATTTTTCAAATTTTTATATGCATATTTTCCATATTTCTGCTTCAAAAAACTAGTAATGTTCTCTTGCATGCAAATGTTCTTACCTTATATATTCATGATCAAATTTCATGAACTGTTAAATGCACATATTTTGTTGCAGCTATGAACATACAAATCGACAGTTGGAAAATGTTAAAATCCAACCTATGTCAGAACCCAATACCAAACCAAAACCCTAGCCCTTGCAAACTTGGTTTCTCCAACTATGTTGCACTCCATCTCTAGCTTAAATGACATAAAATCCCTCCTTCTCAAGTTATCATACTTAATCACAAAACTCAAGTAAACTAAAATTTGAGCCTTTAAAGCTGAAATTGAAGTCTCGGTCATCAATATTGTCATCAAGAGACAAATCACATCAATCCCCTAGAGGCACTGATATCAGAAGACTACTTCAGGTTGAATACGAAAACCAGTTCTCAGTGTATTATTTAAACAAGTTAATTAAACTTGCAGGGGCTGCATGTAATTAGATCCAATCACCATATCTTGGTCCCTGTTTTTGGTATTTAACAGTGGAGTTGGCTCTTTCAATCTAGAAAGTGTATGAGATCTAGTTCTCAAAATGTTATCAAATAGTAAATTAATTGTGAAGGTCGTAGCTTTGTATCTTAGTCTCTACCTTTGATAATTAACTCTGGAGTTGGAACCTTTCATGCTAGACAGTGTAGGATGTCACCTGACATTACACCATTGTTGAGAAGCAGGGCTTCACCTATAATTTTTAATGTTAGTTTTACTAAGTAATTTACTTTCAACAGCAAAAGTCTTAATGTTGGAAACTTTTCAAAAGAGATAACCTAATCCACAAGCATTAAATAAAAATAGCACAAATGAGTTGGAAATTAGGGAATGCAATATATTAAACATGCAAGTTCCAGACATTTATTGTAAAAGACAATCTTGTAAATCAAGAAGCCATGCAATTTCACATAGCCTAACCAAAAGATTTCCAAAGCCAAAAACTTAATAAAAACACAGATCTTACCAATTTAGTATTGATGCAGGGGCACCCTGATGCACCTGTTGAGGCAAATTGTTGCAAATGTTGATAAACTTTGGTTTTTAGTTTGATTGGAGTCAACAAGGTCATTTGAGACCATTTTGAGTCATTTGGGGTCATTTTAGGATGTTCTAGGATGTTTTGGAGTCATATTGTAAAAAGTTGTAAAAGTTGTTGAAAGTTGTCAAAAATGTTGTCAAAAAGATGTAAAAGTATCATTAGAGTTAACAAAAGGTTGTTGGTCAGTTTTTTCAGTTGGAAATGATTGGGAAATGATAAATAGGCCTTGTAATATCGACCTCAAAGGTTGGAGAAGCTTTGAATGAGAAGAAAATCTTTTTGCCACATTGAATATTGTTATTCTATAAAATTAGATTGTATTCTGCCCTGTATGGCCTAGTACGATCTAGTACGGCCTTGTTGGTAAAGTAGGAAGTTGAAGAAATGTCTTAGCTCCAAATGCTTTTTGTTTGATCAGATTTCATTGCATTTTGTAAAAGATATTGCAGTTTTTGTGAGGACAAGTATAAACCCTACCTAGGGTTTCCAGGAAACAAACAAAAATGATTGGGTAGAGTTTCCACCAATAAAAACCCATAAAAATTGGTGGAAATATTTGTCTTAATGTTTCCCACGTAATTGCAAAAGGATGAAGTCTAATTCTCGGTCTGGAGAAACTTCTTGATGACAGTATGTTTGCAATCTTGTGTAAATTGTCCAAAAACCCTAAGGTCGACGTTGTTTCAACAAACCTATGCACCATTTGATATGACAAGTTGGAGAACCATTGTGGGAGGTTGTAATAGGTCTACACAAGCCTGGAGTTGGTTTGATAGATTGTATTTCTCTTTTGCTTGATGTTTTGGTCTAAGGTACTAGTGGCAACAAGCCCTAAATTGCATGATTCATGGTGGCAAATACTGGATTGGAGATATGTACGCTTGGAAACCTTTGGAGGATATTGAGACTAGTCTAAACAAATCAATTTTCCCTCATTCCATGTTGTCCTCAAAGGTTGAGTGCTATTTGACTGTTTCCCCCATGTTTTAGGCTTGAGAACACATTGCCTAGTGTGAACAAATGTGCATATTTGCAACCTTGGTGTTGAAATCTTGTTTCAAAGTGTTTGGAATGTTGTTTTGAGTCCTTCCCCTCTACATCATATTGGTATCAGAGCCAATAAAGACCAAAATTTGGTTTGGTGAATTGAAGACAAGCAAAGATGCCTCTAAGAGGGAATGTTGTTGAAAGAGCAATAGAAAGGTTGGCTAAAGAGATGGGAAAAATACTTTCCCAAGAGATGAGAGAAATGAAAACAAGTCTTGATGAAAGGTTTACAACAGTTGAGACAAATCAGAGAAGAGGTGTTGATCACAGGAGACTTGAGTGATCGGGAAGAAGAAATGGATGAAGATAATCCACAACAAGAAGAACCCCATGAAGAGAGAGATGTGGAAGAGTTGAGGATGGAGATATTTTTGAAAGCAATCAGAGGTGAGGGTTCCAAATTGAAGATGGAACTCCCGGTGTATTCAAGTAGCCCAAACAATGAGGAACTTCTTGATTGGATTGGAGAACTAGAGAAATATTTTGAATTTGAAGATGTGCCAAAGGAACAAGTGAATTTGGCTAGATCAAAATTGAAGGGCCATGCATCCCTTCGGTGGGACTATGTGCAAGAAGAGAGAAGGAAGAAGTGCAAAGCAAAGATCGCCTCTTGAGACAGAATGGTGGCAAAGTTGAAAGGTAAATTTTTGCCTAGTGATTATGCCACACAATTGTATAGGAAACTCCAAAATTTGAAACAAAAAGACATGGATGTAAAGACCTACACTGAAGAATTCTACAAGCTAGGTATTAGATCAGGCCATATGGAAGAGGATGTTGATAAGGTTGCAAGATATTTGAATGGACAAACTACAAGATGAACTAAGTCTCAAAATTCCTAGAAGGGTAGAAGAATGCTATCAACTAGCCATAAAGGTTGAAGACAAGTTGAGAAGGAGACAAGAGAAACAAAGCAGAGGTAGGGGATGGACCTTTAGAGGAAGAGGGTCATTTTTTGGGAGAGGATAGACCCAAAGGTCTCAAGGAGAGACAAGTAATGCTCAAGAACAAACCTCTGATTCAAGGGGCAGTTTTAGGGGAAGAAGATCAAATTTTAGGGGAAGATTTGGGAATAAAGGAGGATCGAGTGGATTCACTAGGAAATGTTATAAATGCAATAAACTTGCAGGCCATCAAGCATGGCAATGCCCTGAAGAATATTCATCTACTTCTTTTAGGAGTGAGAGGAGAAATCAAGTGGCACAAGGTGGAGATGTTGAAACTGTAAATTCTTCACCACACATTGAAGAACCAAAAGTTGGAGAGTCTTTGCTAATGAGGAGAACCTTTATCAAAGTGCCCATGGAGAAGGAACCACCCCAAAGAAAATCACTCTTCAGGACCACTTGCAAAATCCAAGGTAGATATTGCCAGGTTGTCATTGATTCTGGTAGTACTGATAACTTGGTTTCTATTGAAATGATAGATAAGTTAAAATTGAAAAGATTACCCCATGCCACTCCATATAAGGTCACATGGCTAAACAAAGGGAAACAAGTGTTAGTGAATGAGAAAATTTGGGTAGAATTCCAAATAGGGAGATATAAGGACAAAGTTTTATGTGACATCATTCCCATGGATGTTTTCCATATGTTGTTGGGTAGACCATGGCAATATGATAGGCAGGCAGTCCATGATGGTAGGAAAAACACCTATGTCATAAAGAAGGATGGGGTCTCATACACTTTGACACCTTTGAAAGATGAAAGCCAAGAACAACAAGTGGGATCTAGTGTGATGGTGGTAGGAGAGAAAGAGTTCATCAAGACCATGGAAGAGGAGAAAATGGGATTTGTAATCATAGCCAAACCTAGATCTATTGTGACAGCAGTTAAGATGGATGAGTTGCCTTTGGAGATCCAAGATTTGCTCAAGAAACATGTTGATATAGTGGTAGATGAGATTCCAAGTTCATTGCCTCCAATCAAGGATATAATTCACCAGATTGACTCCATACCAAGGGCTAGTTTTCCTAATAAAGTTGCATACAAAGTCACACCATAGCAGAATGAAGAGATCAAAAAGCAAGTGTAGGAGTTGCTTGATAAAGGGCTAATAAGAGAAAGTCTCAGTCCTTGCACGGTTCCCATTTTCCTAGCACCCACGAAGGGAGGATATCGGAGGATGTGCACTAATTAAAGAGCCATAAAGAAGATCACAATCAGGTATAGGTTCCCAATTCCAAGGATTGAAGATTTGATGGATTGTCTATGTGGAGCAGGCTACTTTTCCAAGATAGACCTTAAGAGTGGGTATCACCAAATCAGAATAAGGCAAGGTGATGAATGGAAGATAGCATTTAAAACAAATGAAGGGCTCTATGAATGGCTTGTGATGCCTTTTGGTCTCTCCAATGCACCAAGTACCTTTATGAGACTAATGAATGAAGTTCTCAAGCCTTTTATCGGTAAGTTTGTAGTGGTCTATCTTGATGACATTCTTGTTTTCAGTTCTACTTGTATACACCTAAAATCGGTCCAAACATTTAATTAATTAAATACTAGTTATTTAATTAATATTTCATCTACTTATAAATAAATTCTCAATTTATTTATATAGTTCATATCTTCTAATTCTTCAAATCTATAAACATATTCTTCTAAATTAATCGAATAAACAAATTTCCATAAGTTTGTTTTATTTAATTAATCTTCACTAATCACGATTAGGAATTCAAGCACATTTCTACAAATTTTTATGCCACCTCATCAAGATCACATGAAATTAAATCATTCTAATTTTTTAAATTAGAATTATCTTCAAACACATGGCTTATTTCTCACACACTTCTTCAACAAACTTTGACCACATGGTCTTTTCTTCACACTTGATTCTCCCACACATTTCACATTCAAACAAATGACTTATTCCTCACACACTTCTTCAACCAATTTTCAAACACATGGTCTTTCTCTCACACACTTGATTCCATTATCCAAATGGCATGTTGTGTTTGGTCAAGGGGACACCTTTCTGATTCTCTTCATCTCCACCATTCATCCCTCTTGATCGAATCTGGACCATCGATTGTTGCCACATCACAAGATGCCTCAAAAAGCTTATAAATACAACCCCTTGCCATTGTATTTTGCATCCACATTTGAAGTAAAGTTATTATGCAGGTTTATTGTTGGAACTTGGAGAATTTTGGGAGTCTTATAGCTAGTCTTTACATCATGATTTGCATCATAGTTAGATCTTAGACTAACACTTTGCTTCATATTTGCATTTTATCAACACAGTATTAAACATTTCTATGTACACAAAGGCTATTAGAACAACACTTAAGAAACGCGATTGGTATTCAACATGCAAGCCAACTATATGCCTACATGAAACTATATGTAAAAAATGATGATGATGGCTATGATGAGTGAAGGATGGTGTTGACGAGAAATGAACAAGTGGAGGTGCATACTATGGCGGTGATCTATATGATTCTATGCATGATTCTACATATGCTCAAACACAAACTGTTGAAATGTTAATCTAAAATGCAACTATCATGCAATGGAGGACATAAAATTCAAAGGTGAAGCAAAGTGTTATTCTGAGATCTAACTATGATGCAAAACATGATGTAAATACTAGCTACAAGACTCCCAAAATTCTCCAAGATCCAATGATAAACCTACATAATAACTTTACTTCAAATGTGGATGCAAAATACAATGGCAAGGGGTTGTATTTATAAGCTTTTTGAGGCATCTTGTGATGTGGCAACAATCAATGGTCTAGATTCGATCAAGAGGGATGAATGGTGGAGATGAAGAGAATTAGAAAGGTGTCCCCTTGACCAAAGACAACATGCCATTTGGATGAGGGAATCAAGTGTGTGAGAGAAAGACCATGTGTTTGAAAATTGGTTGAAGAAATGTGTGGAGAATGTCATTTGTTTGAATGTGAAATGTGTGGGAGAATAAAGTGTGTGAAAAAAAGGCCATGTGGTCAAAGTTTGTTGAAGAAGTGTGTGAGAAATAAGCCATGTGTTTGAAGATAATTCTAATTTAAAAATTAGAATTATTTAATTTCATGTGACCTTGGTGAGGTGGCATAAAAAGTTCTAGAAATGGGCTTGAATTCCTAATCGAGATTAGTGAAGATTGATTAAATAAAACAAGCTTATGGAAATTTGTTTATTTAATTAATTTAGAAGAATATGTTTTTAGATTTGAAGAATTAGAAGATATGAACTATATAAATAAATTGAGAATTTATTTATAAGTAGTTGAAATATTAATTAAATAACTAGTATTTAATTAATTAAATGTTTGGACTGATTTTAGGTGTATACATTTTGCCCCTCTTTGAAGTAATGTGTTTACACGTTGCTTCAAAGAAAAATTTAATACCGATGCTGAGAGAGAAAAAAAAATTGATGCCCCAGACGCTCATTTTTCAGGTGATGATGGATATATGCCCCCTCGGGAGATGAATCGGAAAAAAATTTTAAAAAAATTGGAAATTTTCCATGGATTTTTTGTCTAATTCATCGACCGATAAGGATGATTTGATGAAAAAATCTATTGAAGGATTGATATGAAGATGAAGAACTTTGATTTTACCCCGATTGATGATGTTTTTCGATTGATTTAGCATGTGATAGTGAATTTGTGATGATTAATTGATGATAACTAATAAGAATGATAGTAGGATTGATAAGTGACCTCATGATGAATGAGCCTCACTGATAGGATAGATTGATAATAAAAAAAATCATGATTGATGAGAAAAAAAAATAGTAAGATAGATAAATTTTCTTTCATGATTGAAAAACAAATAGTAAGAGTGATAAATTTGCTTTCATGATTGATGAAAAACAAATAGTAAGATAATTGATAAATTTGTCTTCATGATTGAAAACAAATAGTAAAATAACTGATAAATTTTTCCTCATGATTGAAAACAAATAGTATGATTGATTTGATTGATCTAATTGATTGGATTTGATTGATAATTGACCTCATGATAGGTGAGGATCAATGATAGGATGATGATGATAGTTTTTTTATTGTAGGGAATGATATATCCCTAGATCAACACAAGGATGATTCATTGATTAACCTCATGATAAGCGAGGTTAAGCTGATTGGTTGAACCTCATGATGGGGGAGGTTGATTGGATTGACGAACCTCATGATAGGCGAGGTTGATTTCATTGATGAACCTCATGATAGGTGAGGTTGATTTGATTGATTGATGCTCACGAGATTTGATCAAAGTCTCACCAGTGTTGATTAGATTGATAGGCTAATTGGTTTTATTTTTTATATATGTATCTCTTTATATCTTCAAATATCCTTGTACATTTGACATCATGATTTTGAGGTTATATCATATGCATCGATGATTATGATCTATGTGTCTATATGATGTTTATATGTGATGATGATCATGATGATTATGATGGATGCATTTGATTTCAATGTTATTATGCTATGTGATGTTTTGTAATGATGAATTATGATTATGTGATACAAATAATTATGCAGATGATTGTTTTCTAGGGTCTTAAGCTTAAATGAGTGAAACTATCCAAATTCCAACAGTTGTGGGAAGGTTTCCATAGTTTATTCTTTGTTAAATTAAGCTTTCACAAAAATTGACATATTTCCCAATTCTTTTGGAAATCTGAAGAGACTCACTCCATTAAGCTTAGTGAACCACTTTCCTAATGAAATGATTTTGATTATGTAAATGTGATGCATGTCTTTTTGTATTTTTCCAATGTAAATATTATGATGTGATGTATGGATGGATGAATGATGTTGTAATATTTCCTAATGTTTGCAAATGATGATGCAAGTGATATGTAATGAGAATGTTTTCTAATTGATGCAAATGATAATGCAAGAGATGTGTAACTATATGAAAATGATGTGTTTTTGGCAATGTCAAGTGTACTCAATCCCTTAAGAGATAACCTCATTATTTCACCTTTGTAAATCCCATAAATATAGATGCAAACTAACATGGATGCAATCTTCTCTAACCATGCAGATCTCATATGCAAAATTTGTCATTCGTAACAACCGATTTGTCATGATTTTTATCATCATTGGGCCTTTTGAAATGTTGAAAGTTAATACAAGCATCATAGGGTAGATCCTCCTTGATAATGACCTGAGTACTAATTTCATGATGTTTGATATAGCAAGTTAATACAAGCATCAAGGTATACTTGAACTGAGATGATCTGAATATTGCTTGCATAAACAGACAAAATTTAATCCTTTTCCTATGCAAATCCCGAAATGTCATCAATGATACTTTTGTAAACTAGGTCTCACAAAAAATTTGTATAGTAATAATGATTAACTTGTAGACAAAAATCAAAGAAAAATCATATTCCTTCCTTGCGACTCTTGTTCACTACTTCATTGAGCCACTCCAGAGATATGATGTCATCAAATTTCAAAACAACAATTCAACCTATGATTTAAGTGTTTCCAATCATTTTATTTGGATTAAGATCATCCAGTTTGTTTCATTTTATGTCTCATGGTTATTTTGACGAGGCTTGATTGGATATAATATTATGATATTTGACACGTGTTGTCGTTTGTCTGCTCAAAGACTCAAAAAGTTGATTACCCCAACAAGTTTGCACTTTGACTCTAGATTAGACACAACCTACTACTTGGAATATAAGCAATGATCATCAAGCCATGATGAAATCCTTGTCATATCAAGGAAATGTTACACACATGATGTGGATATGATGGCAAGGGATGGATTTGATGGTGATAAAAATGGCTAAGAATGAACAATGCAAGACGTAACTGAATAGACAGAAGAGATGACCAAATCACAAATAACGCTTGTTTGCCAGGTTTTCACTATTTGTTTTTATTGCACTTTTTCAGATTTTGTGAATTTTTTGTTGTCACCAAGACGACTATTTGCCAGGTTTTCATCAAGGAAACAATTTTTTTTATTTAATTTTTTTTTAGGACTTTTTATCTTGTTTTTGTATATTTTCTCAAAACTTTTTATGTTGTTTTTGTATTTTTTCTAGACATAGAACTTCTTTAGATGAATTCTATTGATTGGATCTTCAAACAAGTCCCCTTTTGGTGTAGATAATTGATACGCTCCAAAACCATATGCGGCGATGATGACAAATGGACCCAACCAATTTGGTTCAAACTTTCCTTTCTTCTATCGATCTTGTTCGTTGCGGGGATTTTCCTTCAGGACCATGTCACCCACTTAAAATGTTCATGGTCTCACCCTGTGATTGTAGCTACAGGACATAACTTGTTGATAACCCTTCAAGTGATTAATTGCACATTGTCGTCTCTCATCAAGTAGCTCCAGTTCTCGCAGTCTAGAAACTCTGTAGTCTTCATCGGGAATGAGGCCTTTCAATGAGACTCGAAGTGAGGGTATCTCAACTTCCAGTGGCAATATTTCTTCTGCTCCATAGACTAAGGCGTATGGGGTGGACCCTGTTGGCATGTGAATGCTAGTTCGATAGGCCCACAAAGTTAGATTTAACTGTACATTCCAATCATAGTCGGCATCACTCACCGTCTTCTTTAGGATCTTCAGAATTGTTTTATTTGAAGCTTATACTTGGCCATTTCCCTATGGATAATAAGGTGTAGAGAACTTGTGTTGGATATGAAATATTTCACAAAGTTCGTCAACATCCTAATTCTTAAAAGGTCTTCCATTATCCGTGATAATGGAACTGGGAATGCCATACCGACATATGATATAGTTCAAAATGAAAAGTGGAATATTTTTGCCAGTTACTGTTGTCAAGGGAATAGCTTCCATCCACTTGGTCAAATATTCAATGGTCGTGATTATAAACTTGTGTCCATTTGATGAAGAGGGGTGGATTTTTCCAACTAGATCTAGTCCCCACTGAGAGAAAGGCCATGTGATAGTGAATGGTTGTAGCTCTTGAGTAGGAGTGTGAATAAGGTTTCCATGTATCTGACACTTTGGACACTTCTTTACAAAGGTGAAAGACACTTTTTCCATAGTTGGCCAATAATAACTCATTCTAACAAGTTTCTTAGCTAAGGTCAATCCACTTGAATGAGTCCCACAAATACCACCATCAACCTCTTGTAAGGCCTTTTTAGATTCATCACGTTCAACACATCTAAGGAGGGTACCATCAAGACCACGTCAATAAAGGGTATCAACGATTAATGTGTAGCGAGAAGATTGGCGTATAAAATTTCTCTTTTGATTTCAGGACAAATCTAGGGGTAAGATAGTATCCTTCAAGTAGGTATATATTTTTCCGTATAAAGGGGAATCAGAACCCGTTAGATGACAGATGATTTGGGTCTCAGGATTTTCATAGGCAGTGGAAAATAGTTGTTCCACCAAGAATTCATATCGAGCTTGGTTTTTTGACAATTGTACTAGTGATGCAATTGTAGCCGTGGTATATGCAGCTTTGTTGTCGATCCGTGGAATTTGTGTAAACTTGATCTCAGCAAAGTACTTCTTGAAATCCTCGACCATGTTTTTATAAGGCATTAACTTGTCATCCTTAGTTTGATATTCATCATTGATTTGGTTGCTGACAAGTTGTGAATCACCATAAACTTGTAGCTTTGTGATCCTCCAGTCCAATGTTATTCTCATTCCAATAAGCAATGCTTCATATTCAGCTATGTTATTGGTGCAGGGAAACATCAATCGATAAGACTTTGGAATGGTATGTCCCTGAGGTGTGAAAAAAATAATTCCTGCCCCTAAGCCATGTTGTGTATAAGATCCATCAAAATAAAGTGTCCATGACTATTTAGTCATTGCTGTGAAAACATCAGGGTTAGGAAATTCGATGTGCATTGGATGGTTTGTTTGTAAAGGTGCTTCAGCTAGCTGATCTGATATGACCTATCCTTTGATTGCCTTGTGGTCCACATAGTGAATGTCAAACTCACTTAGGATCATTACCCATTTAGCTAGTCTGCTTGTTAAGGTTGCTTTGCTCAACAGATACTTTAAGCGATCAATTTTAGCCACCAGTCTGATTGTATGAGCTAACTTATAGTGTCACAACTTTTGGGAAGCAAAAACTATTGCTAAACAAGCCTTTTTGATGAAGGTGTAAGTGAGTTCATAGCTTCTTAATGTCCTGTTGATGTAACATATAGCTTGTTCCTTTCCTGTGTTGTCTTCTTGTGCCAATAATGCCCCCAGGGATACTTCTATGGCCAAAATGTACAGTATGAGCGGTTCTCCTTGTACTGGTGGAATCAGTACTGGTGGGCTCACTATATACTGCTTGATCTGATTGAATGATTCTTCGCACTTGTCTTCCCATTTGAATGGAATATTTTTATGCAAGAGATGTGTGAAAGGAAAACTCTTGTCTACTAGTTGTGTGATGAACCTCCTGATAGATTGTAGTCGTCCTTGTAATAATTGAAGTTGACTAATATTTCTTGGTGGTGGCATCTCCATTATGGCTTTGACCTTTGTTGGACCCACCTCTATTCCTTTTTCTAAAACAATATAGCCTAAGAGCTTTCCAGATTTAACCCCAAAGACACACTTCTTGGGCTTGAGTCTGATCTTAAATTTTTCCATTCTGAAAAAGATCTTAGATAAGATATCTAAATTTCCCTCCCTTGTGTTTGATTTAGTTAAGAGATCATCTACATAATCCTCCATGAATGTGTGCCTCATGTCATGAAAAATTGTACTCATTGCTCATTGATATGTTGCTCCTGCATTTTTTATTCCGAATGGAATTACATTCCAATATGTACCCCAAGGACATGTGAAATTCATCTTATCTTGATCTTCAGATGCAATCTTGATCTGGTTATAACCATAAAATTCATCCATTAGTGAATACATGGCATGTCTTGCAGTCAGGTCCACAATCATGTTAATGTTAGGCAAAGGAAAATCATCTTTTCGACATGCTTGATTTAGAACTCAAAAATCTGTATAGATTTTGATTCATCCATCTGCTTTTGACACTAGTACAATGTTGGAGATCCTTTCTGCATAGTCGATAGACCGAATGAATCCTACATCCAACAATTTCTTCAATTCTTCTTTGACTAGTAGGGCAATGTGGGGATGCATCTTTCTGAGCTTTTGTTTCATAGGTTTTACTCCTGGCATTATGGACAAATAATGCATGATAATATTTGGATCTAATCTAGGCATATTTGCATATGACCATGCAAAGTTGATTTGATTATCCTTCAGGAATTCTATGAATTTTGGAATTTCTTTTTCTGTCAATGATGCAGCAATTTGTAGGATCTTCGGTTGTTACGTTGTGCCTATATTGATCGCCTTTGTTTGTTCTATCAAAATAGAAGATCTCTCCTGATAGTGCTCAGGGAGGGTGTCAAGTTTCTCATTTTTCAGTGCCTTTAAAAGGTTTTCACCGTCAGATACACTCTTTAATTTTCCTTTTTCATGATCTAATACTACCTTTTTTAGGTTTTCACCATTAGATCTATCTTTTCTATTGTTAATTTTGCAGCTAAAAAACATGGCACTCTCCTGATTGAGATTTTGGTCATGCAATTCATTGGTGGAACATATTTCTAGGTTGGATGAACAAAGAAAATTTATGATGGTTTCATTGTCTAGGAAGGATGGGATGTCAATTGGTTCAGTTTGTTCCCAATCAATAAGCTCGAAATTGACCAAAGGCAAGGGATCGTCTGGTTGGGTGAGCTCACTGGTAGTTAAGGTCATGACATGGTTATCATTCTTGCTATGGGTAAGATCTATGATGGTATCCTCATGTTGATTATGCATCTTTCTTTGAATTGAATTATCATCACCCGAGTCATGGTCGCTTTGAAGTACGTAGTCAAGTGGAGGCCTTGAGCTTTCTCCTTGTGTGAGCATGGGTGTATATTTTTGTATAACATCTCCTTGTCTGTCTCTCCATAATTCATCATTATAAATAGTATCCCATTCATACTCATTTGAATTGGTGTCAGAGTTGTCCTACAATCTAAGAATTGTTTCAACTAATTCTTCACAGGATTTCTTTAAAGCTTCTTCTTCCTGGATTTTATTAAACGCTGATTATTTTGCATCATTACCATACCCAAGTTCGCTTTTATCTTTTGGATTCATTTTTACAGGTTGAATGGGTTCTACAATTCCTTCTTTTCTCTTACCTATGGCACCATTTCCATCATAGCCCATCCTTTGCATCATTGTATAGCCTTTTCCATATTGCTCAGTGGACAGTTTCATATGCTGAACAGCTTCATCCTCATCTTTATATAACCAATCGAGAATAGCTATGTCTTCAGCTTCATTTTCTTGAGTGTTTTCCTAGATGAATCTTCCATCAAACTTGGTGATGGGAACTGAAGCTTGTGTTCCTTATGTGGAAGTTGTTGCAGCTTAATGTGTGGAGGTTGTAGGCTAACCATGTGACCTTGGAGAAATAGGCAAGTTAGGGAGACATAATGAATTTTCTCCCACCCCATTATCTTTTAATTGCAAATTTGTGTTGAAGCTCTTTATTAATTCCCTTGTTTGATCATTGTGTTTAGAAGCAGTAATAGCGAGAGCTTCTCTATTATGGGGGAAAAAAGTGTCCTGGGTTGCTCTGAGATTAGAGAAAAACCGACTGTTGTTATGATCTGCTATTATGGTTATTTCTTGTCCTTCATAAGGAAATTTTAGGCATTGATGGTATGTAGACGGAACTGCTTGCATCTCATGGATCCACGGGCAACCAAAAAGTATGTTATAAGATAAGTCTCAATCCAGAACTTGAAAAAAAGTGTTCTTTACAATAGGTCCCACTCTGATAGGTAACATGATGAGGCCTTTACAATCTCGTTCCTCATCATCATATTCTTTGATTATTATTTTTCTCTTTGGATCAATAGACTCTTCAAAATACCCTAAGGCAAGAACCAATTTTAAAGTACAAATATTTAGACCGGCTCCCCCATCTATTAAGACACACCTGATTCGGGCTTTATGAACCATGACTTCTAGATAAAGTGATGAGCTATGGGGATGAATCATTGAGGCATCATCTTTCTCAGAAAAGGATAGGCATGTGGGTGAGGACAAGTGTCCTACCATGGCTTGAAATTTATCAATATCCAAATCAGGAGATATGGTTGTGTCAACAAGAGCCTTCTCCAAAATGTTCTTATGTGTCGGTGATATTTTAAGAAGCTCCAAAATAGAAATTTGAGCTAATGTTTTATGTAATTTATCGACTAAATTGTAATGTCTTGGAGGGTGAACAGTTGATTTTGGTGAACTTCCTTTTACGACAATTTTATCCTGGCCCCTCGTTGTTGCATTAACTTCTTGATACTCTTGCTTTCCTGTGATCTTGATGGCGTTGACTTGTTGGTCATCTATGTAGATATGATTGATTGAGGTGTCATAGACATAATTTACATTTTTTCCTTTGTCACGTAAAGATTCCCCTTTTTGATAATTGGGAAGAGGGTCCTTAAATGCCTAGTGATCTTCGTTGGCATGATGTCCCTCAATAGTTATGGTGCGATTTTCAATCAAATCCTAGACCAATTTTTTCAAACCTTGGCAATTATTCATCCTATGACCCCTAAATCTATGGTAATCGCAATAATATGAGTCATTCCATGATGGTGGTTTCACTCGCGGCTCATAATCTCTCTGTAGTGGTGACGTGATGGAATTTTGATTCAAAATCTCTTTGAGAATTGATTCAAGAGACTGGCCCAAGGGAGTAAAACTTCGTCGATTTGAAAAAATTGTGATTTGGGTAGGTTTGAATTTTGATTCCTGTCGAGATTATTATTGAAATTACCACAATTATTGGCCATGTTTCCTTGGTTAGCGTCATTTCCCTAATTGGAATTTTTATTGCCTTGATTAGTTGAGTTTCTTATATTTGTGTTATTGTGTTGAATATCTGATATATTGAGAATGGTTGGCTTTTCTTTCATATTGTTGGCATCTACCACCCCATCATTTACAACATTCTTATTTCTAGTCCAAAATTTTGATTTATCGTTGTTGTTGTTGTTTTGATTATACGAATTCGGACCATCTTTGTCAAGCTTTAGTACTCCCCTCTTGACCAAGGCCCCTTCAATAGTAATTGCATTTTCAATTAATTTTTCAAATGATGGAGGACAATGAAGGTTGAGCCTATATCTCATTTCTTGATTTAGACCGTCTATAAATATTTCAATCTTTTCCTTTTCAGGAAATGGACGAGAATATCTTGCAAATAACCTCCTCCATCTTTGCAAGAACGTGATGAAGGGTTCAGTAATCTTTTGCTTCTCTTTGTACAAATCAAACATGGTTATTTGGTGTTGTATATTGTAGGAGTATTGAGATATGAATTTATTGATTAACTCCTCAAATTTTTTGATGGGGGGAGTGATTTTGGAAAGCCACTCCATGGATTTCCCACCTAGACTTCATGGGAACAATTGCATCAGGTACGTATCTTCGTGAGCAAACTCAAGGCTCATATTTCGAAAATCTCGCACGTGATCAATAGGATTCGTTTTCCCATTATATCTGTCAAATTTTGGGATTTCACAATGCTTTGGAACAGGAATCATGTTGAGGTTCCTATCAAAGGGATATGGGCAAATATCTTCCAAAACATATTTCTTGGTTGTGCCCCCTTGTATTTCTTTAATTTTCCCTTGTAGTGCTCTTATTTGTTGGGTAAGAGCACTAAAATTATTTAAGGGGGTTTCAATTGTTGGGGATACGGATTCGGTTATGTCATCAAGATATGCATCTAAGACAGCAATGCCTTAGTGATTTCAATCCAAAATCACAACAAAGACATAGCCAACCATGCCATAAAGCGGAAATAGGCACAGTTGATCCCCCATTGATCCTCTAAGAGAAATGGATGCAAACAAATAACAGATTCAACACAAACAGATAACCATGAAAGACAAAACTATGAACATACAAATATATGTGAGGAAAACCTTTTCAGGTTAAAATCCCCACCTCCAAAACATTCATCTCACTTGTATTATTCAGTAACAAAACTGTTACAATACAGAACCAGAGCTATGCTCTTCAGGATATTACATCTTGTTCATTTGGAGAAACAAAAATACAGGAAACACAAAAATGGAATCATCACACAGTTACAATGTCCTCATGACATACCATGTAGATTCCCTTCAGCTCCTCTCAAATGATTGTCATTTCCAACCTCACAGCCAACCTAGCCACTCGGCCTCCACAGGTTCACAACTTATTAGATCCGAGAGTCAAAGTGTTCACTGTTGAACAACTCGAACACTCTCAACCTCTCTATGATACCGCTCATCCTCTGTCTTGAAGTGCACACCAGATTATATATAATCTTGTACCATGTGCATACCTGTTCATCCCATCCCTGCCTACAATGATCATCAGGATAATAAATTATCCACCTGCAAGCATCGACCATTCCCTGATAACGTGCACCACTTAATCCGCAGGCATCGAGTCACGCAACATTAAATTTGGTCACAGACATGTCCATCAACCTCCATTCAATAATGCAGCCCAATCGCACTCAGGAAAAAACCATACAGCTAATGGGAACTCAAAGAACTTTCCACATGTCACCATTTCATTCGTCTATCACTACTAACAGTCGGTCAAACCGGTCCAACTCGGTCAACCGAGTTCTGAGCTCATCCAAACTCCTACCGCGTTACCACCGAGCTCATAACTACCTGTCGTAGTATGGCGGTGAGCTTTCCCAAGCTCACTCTGTCATTTACCACACTACCGTAGCCCAGACCGTTTCGCCTCGCGGCATGGCGGTAAGCCATCCGAGCTCCCTCAAGCTCTGCCTTTTCCTTTGACCTCAGCCAACCAGAAGCTACCAACCTACCACACGCCATCCTTTCATTCGCCTATCGCACTGTCATCGAGTCCAACACGGTCAAACCCTGCCCCGAGCTCATCCGAGCTCCTACCGCGCTACCACGGCTCTGTCCAACACGCCTCGCGGTATGGCGGTAAATGCCAAGACAGACCACTGGCAGTCTTACCACAGCCACCGTGGTCAGCCATCTCACTGGCCATGGTATGGCGGTAACCGCTAGCCAGGCCACTGGCGGTCTTACCGTGGCCACCGCGGTCAACCAACTCGTTGGCCGTGGTATGGTGGTAACCTCCAGCCAGGCCGTTGGTGGTCTTACTGCGGTCAGTCACTTGACTGGTCGTGGTAAGGCAATAACCGTCGGACCTGACCATAGGCGATCTCACCGTGTTACCGCGGTGAGCAGACCCTCCGCCTACGGTATGGCTGTAACCGCCAAGCCAACAGTAAGCGGCCTTACCGCGTTACTACAGCGAGTGAACTCACCATGCACACTAAGGTGGTAACCGCCAGACTGAAACCGGTCAAAGCCACCGCGGTAAAGCCCAAAACAAGAAGGAAAACACCAAATCTTCAAGGGAAAACCAAAAACGTTGAGGCAAAATTTCCCGACAATTTCCCACTTGTCGAAGACTTTCAGGCTTCCTCCAAACAACTGAACAAGGACCAAAACCATGCTTCCATGCTCCAACCAAGACCCCTGCAACGAAATCAAAGATGTCCACCATCTCAAGCTACAACTCCAAACATCCAACACATGATAGGAACAAGCCAAGGTGTATATGCACCAGTCTCTGGAACACAAACATCTGATCCTCCAGGCGACAAAAGGAAAAATAGCAGAAACCAACAAGGCACCAAGCGAACACCAAAACCATTCTTCAGAACAAGAAACCAACCAACTAGAACAGCAACCACAAACTGACTGCCCTCATCCAACTGATCAAACCCACGTGACTGAAAAACTAGCACCCACAGCTCATGTCGAATCATCCAACCACCCATACCTCAAAGGTATGACCATCAGTGAACTCATGCCATCACATAGCCAACCCATCAAATAGGAAAATAAGCACCATATGCCAACTAGTCAAAAGACTACACACGTCCAGGTACTCCCACTACAAGGGTACTATCCAGATGAATGCAAACAAAGCATCATCACAAGTGATCCAGGCATACCAATTCCACCAAACCACTACACAAAGAAAAGAACCATGTAGTTCCAAGGAACTGCCACACAAATCTGCAACACCTGCAACCACCTGTTGCAAGAAACGTTTCTCTCAACTATCTTCCATAATTCTTCCAAACTCCTCCAAACCTGACTGAAGAAAGAATCATAGGCACCTTTGTTTCATCACCCAAGTGACAACACATGACCACAAACTGTGACCAATCCGGCACCACACAGGCAGCTCACATCTAAATTCAAATGAACATATAGGAAGAACAAGACCAGATTAGAGAGAAACAGCAAATCAAACCATGTAGCCACCTTCTACACACATTTCTAAATGCAAGCTGTGACAAGAATGATCTTCTTCACATCCCAAAGGAAAATCCTTAACAACATCCAACAAAAACCATGAATGTAAGTTCCACAAAGAATATCAGACCAACCCATGAAGACATCTCCTATCAGTCCTCAAAAGACGCAAGGAGATCCACTATGCTATCAACCTACCATTATGAATCCTCCAGAATTTCAAAGCAACTCAAGATTCATATCATGAAAGATAAAGCATAACACACATCTGAAAGATATAATGGGAAAATACCTTTCAAAGTGACACCACTATTAAGAAAACCAAGAAGAAAAGAGAAACATGCTCATCCAAGATATACAAGCCAAAGTGACTTACCCAAGAGCATTCTCCTTCAAGGTCTCTATTGAATTCACATTCAACCAAGGTGCAGGATTCTCGAACTTTCAGCTGTAACAGCAACATTCTCATAAGAATTCCAGCCTCACCTTATTCTCCATGCATCCATGAGCATCAGCAACTTGTCATCTCATGTTGACTCCAATCTGCAATACTGCAACAACCATGAAGTCCACCAACATGTGACCAATGCACTCAAAACATGGAGAAACCCTAGACCACTGTCAAAGCTTCAAAACTTATTATGACACCATGATCTACACATCCCCCTTTAGAGATACTATGCTTCAAGTGAAATGTCCATGGTCTTCAAGAGCAAAGCAACATGCCAAAACTCTAATGCACAAGCAAGAGTATACCATGGCATAAAGCAAACAAACACTAAACCAACATCACCTATCAAGCACTACCAGCATGTCAGCCAAAGACTACCAGAGTCCTCCATGGCTCCAAGATGTTGCACATCTTCAAATAGTGGCCATGCAGATTTGAAAGAGCTCTTTTGTTGTAACAGGATCTAAGAGTCCTCAAGAAGCATCTACAACACCAAATAAGATCATTCAACACCAAGTGATGAATCCATAGTCATTGCTAAAGATCCCACTAAACTGTGACACCGAGCTTTCCAAGCACCATGACCGACCACCCCATCACTGTCAAAAGCTTACACTATGCCAGTGTACCCAGCTCTCCAAGACATCATGATTCACATGCTTTAGATCCCCATCACTAACTATTCAATACTCAAATGCCATTCCTCCTCTCATCTCAAAACAACCATGCCAATGCACAAGTGACCACAGACAAGGTCAGCTAACAGATCTGCACCATACAGTTACAACCTCATGGATATTGACAGTCCACTTCCGAGTTATCTCACAACAATCATGTAGGTAAGGATAGCCCACAACATTGCACACCTCATGGATGCAACCAAATATAAACCTATAAATCTATCATCGCACTAGAAACTGCAAAACTGAGATCATCAAAGAGAACAGCCAAAGCAGACAAGCATGACTCAAACACCAGATCAGTACAGATCTGATTTTCCAATCACGTCCACAACTCAAGCACCATAGTCTAGGTAACCATTAAAGCATACCACAAGAATACTGAAAGAGAAACATACCAACACTCCCATGTAGAGAAGACATCACACCTCCTCAAACCATGTTGAACTGCAGCTATATCATCCAGTCACATCCCAAAATCTGGGATCTAGAAAATAGCAGACAATAGCTCCACACAACGCAAGTTTTCTCTTGACCGTGTAAAACTTGTAAAACCACAGTGTTTATAAAACACCCACGCACCTCCATATTCACTGCTCATCTAGACGACTCAAGAGTCTGCACACAACCATCACAATTAACCAGAACAATAAAAAAGAAACATGAATATGCGTCATAGACTTTTTAGGAAAATCTACAAAAAACCTTCAGAGCCAAACAACATGAATCTGAACCATGCGAGTGCAATACATAGGCACACAAGCACATAGGAACAATAGGTCCATTTCAGACCAGTTCCAATGCCATAGTCGTGCACAAGAAAATGAAAGAGCCAGGCTATCCAAAAGTTGCAGACCACCAAGGTCACTTCATAGCCACCATGTAATCAGGACACCAGAGAAAAAGCCTTCAGTGCTAAGTCAGAACACCCAGCACAAGCACAACAATTTCATGGTTGAAACAGCAACACAAGCAAGCCCATACTGCCAAGGAGCCTCTCACATAGACACCTAGTATGAACACCACCCTTCGCTGCAACTCAACCATGAAAACATCTCATGCCCTTTGCATCAAGAACTTTGCTACGAGCCAAGAGCCTCAGACCATGTTGCCACAACATGACCAACTCCAGTCATCTGCAGTGACTTTCAAACTGTGTGTTGAATCAATGAAGCACACACTTCCACTCAACAAAGGATCAATCACCAACCCATTTCTCTAGACTTCCTCAAGCTTTCCAGGCTAAGAAATCAACACAGGAGAAATACCCAGAACTTCAGCAAAAAATGCTCTGATACCACTTGTTGGTATCAGGAGCAACAAGCTACTAGCTCTAATACCACTTGTTGGGGATATGGATTCGGTTATGTCATCATGATATGCATCTAAGACAGCAATGCCTTAGTGATTTCAATCCAAAATCACAACAAAGACACAACCAACCATGTCATAAAGCGGAAACAGGCACAGTTGATCCCCCATTGATCCTCTGAGAGAAGTGAATGCAAACAAATAACAGATTCAACACAAACAGATCACCATGAAAGACAAAACTATGAACACACAAATATACGTGGGGAAAACCTTTTCAGGTAAAAAACCCCACCTCCAAAACATTCAGCTCACTTGTATTATTCAGTAACAAAACTGTTACAATAGAGAACCAGAGCTATGCTCTTCAGGATATTACATCTTGTTCATCTGGAGAAAGAAAAATACAGGCAACACACAAATGGAATCATCACACACTTACAATTTCCTCATGACATACCATGTAGATTCCCTTCAGCTCCTCTCAAATGACTATCATTGCCAGCCTCATAGCCAGCCTAGCCACTCGGCCTCCACAGATTCACAACTTATTAGATCCGAGAGTCAAAGTGTTCATTGTTGAACAACTCGAACACTCTCAACCACTCTCTGATACCGCTCATCCTCTATCTCAAATTGCACACCAAATTATATATAATCTTACACTGTGTGCATACTTGTTCAGCCCATCCCTACCTACAACGGTCATCAGGATAATAAATTATCCACCTGCAAGCATCGACCATTCCCTAATAACGTGCACTGCTTAATCCGCAGGCATCGAGCCGCGCAGCATTAAATCTGGTCACAGACATGTCCGTCAACCTCCATTCAATAATGCAGCCCAATCGCACTCAGGAAAAAACCATACGGCCAATGGGAAATCAAAGAACTTTCCATGTGTTTCCATTTCATTCATCTATCGTTGTTGACAGTCAGTCAAACCGATCCAACTCGGTCAACTAAGTTCTGAGCTCATCCAAGCTCCTACTGCGTTACTGTCGAGCTCATAAATACCTATCACGGTATGGCGGTGAGCTTGCCCAAGCTCACTCCGCCATTTACCGCACTACCGCATCCTAGACTGTTTCGCCTCGTGGTACGGCGGTAAGCCATCTAAGCTCCCCCGAGCTCTAGCCCAAGTCTTCACCGAGCTCTGCCTTTTCCTTTGACCTCAGCCAACTAGAAGTTGCCAACCTGCCACATGCCATCCTATCATTCGCCTATCGCACTATCACCACGTCCAACTCGGTCAAACCTTGTCCCGAGATCATCTGAGCTCCTATCGCACTACCGCAGCCCTGTCCAACACGCCTCGCGGTATGGCGATAAATGCCAAGATAGACCGTTGGCGGTCTTACCGCGGCCACCACGTTCAACCATCTCACTGGCCGCGATATGGTGGTAACCGCCAGCCAGGTCGTTGACAGTCTTACCGCGGCCATCGCAGTCAGCCAACTCAATGGTCGCGCTATGGCGATAACCACCAGCCAGGCCGTTGGCAGTCTTACCATGGCCACCATGGTCAATCACTTGACTGGCCATGGTAAGGCGGTAATCGCTGGACCCGACTGCAGGCGGTCTCACCACGGTGAGCGGAACCTCCGCCTGCGATATGGCGGTAACTGCCAAGCCAACATTAAGCGGCCTTACAGTGTTACCGCGTTGAGTGAACTCACCGCACGCAGTAAGGCAGTAACCGCCAGACTGAAACCAGTCAAAGCCGCAGCGGTAAAGGCCAGAACAAGAAGGAAAACACCAAATCTTCAAGGGAAAACCAAAAAAGTTGAGGCAGAATTTCCCAACATCAATTCGTTCAGGATATTCTTTGATTTTCTCCATATCAAAATCAAAGGGTAATTTAGCTCCTTGGTTTCCTAACAAAAGAAAATTTCTTCCTTTATTCCGCTCTAAGATCTTGTCCAAAAAAGTATGAAATTGTGGATCTTGTTCAGCTTCTTGAAGAAATTCCTCTATTATTTCATTATCATTTTAATTATTCCCAGTATGAAACTTATGGAAAGGATTTTCTTCCCTATCACCCATGTTGCAAAGTGGATTTCCCCTTTCGTCTTCTTCTTGGTGTTTTCGGGATCTTGTGACAACAGGCATATGCTTGTACCAAATTTTTACTAACCTTGATCACAAATGGGAGAGTGAAAATTTTTTGAATTCCTTAATCAGAATAGAATGATGAATTCTATTGATATGACTAAGGAAATTTCCAATTTTTAGATTGTGATTCCCTGGATTGAAGGATAATGATCCTGTTATGGGAATTAAACTAAAAATCGGAAAGGGATATGATAATGCACTTTGTGATGTTTTGATCTCAATTTAAGAATACAAGGAATTTACAAAAGCCTAATGTTCCCAAGTTCTCTATTGCAACACTTGATTAGGACGATTAGAATACTGAATTACAGGTTGTGGGATGAAAGAGGGATGAATGGGTTGACTGTGATTGTGTCTCAATGAAAGAGCTCTTCATTGAAAGAAAGCTCATGAAGATAATGGCTCTAAAGATAAATCACCAGTAAATCCCCTAGCAAAGTCATCATATCGGTGAATGAAAGTTCGATGCTCAAGCAAAACTTTTTGACTTTGATATAAAAATCGTCTCCTTTTCAAAAGCTTCTTGTAACTAAGGGACCTTTTTGGTTTCTTGATCCTTTTCTCAAGGGATTTCTTAACAAATATTATAGATTTCCAGACCCTAAGCATAGAAAAGACCAGAATTGTTACCAGATTGCATCAGAAAACTATTTTGACTCAGAAAACAGATGCGCTATTTTGTGCCAGGGTTGCACTAAACTTTTCAATGAATGCACTAAAAGATCAAATCAATGCACTGAAATAGACATGTTTTTGACAATTTACTGAATTGGATGATCTTATTTGACTTATTGTTTGAAAAACATGGCATGCAGTAAGAAGAGAGTTGTTTTTAAGGTCCTAGAATCTAAATAATAAGTGTATGTTCTCTGAGATTTCCACAGGTATTGAACAAAACAAACAATTTAGACAAACTCACTCTTAATTGTCAAAATTTTCATCATAATATTTATAGCCCACATCTTATAATGGCGTCGACTCATACTGTCATGTCACCCCCTAGAGGGTGCCTGTGTTTATGTCTTTTCCAGGCGCGTACTCAAAGTTAGATTTCTCGATCCCTTGAGCAAACGGTCCTTGGCAATTATATGGTGAGTGTCTTGGGGGAAGATTCTTCCCTCCCCTTGCACTGTGAATATTAGGATGTTTGGCTATTGACTCAGTTAGCTTCTACACTAAGGTTCGTAGTAAGGTTTTCCATTCAGTGCGGCAAATGATATACTCCCTAAAGAGACCTCCCAACCTTTAGAACAAAGGCTTTGGGGATGGTTATCTTGCACACTACTGTCGAGTGGATTTTCATCAACAACTCGCTTTTGTTTAGAGTGGGTTGGAATCCTTGGCTTTAGGTGTTCCCACTTAGGTCGTTCCTCCTGGGTGAGTAATTTTTTCCCACAAGATCAGGCCTGCTAAAGGTTTTAATAAAGCATAAAGTGCATGAAAGTAAAAGATGAGTTTGGCATTTTGATCACCCAATTAAGGGGAGAGAATAGGCCTATCACCTGACAACCACAACAAACAATCTTTTTCAATTTTAATCCCAAATAACATATTTGCTAAGCTAGGTGAAGATGTTGCTTCACAAGAGACACGGGATTCATTTTATCCAAGATATATCAACTGTTTGGTGACTACCCAAGGATTGGTTTATTTTAATCTGAATGTCTACCTTAGGATTGCTTCATTTTAAACTTATGAAGAAAGTATTAATCTTTGTTCGCGGACACATTGATATCAGGATTAAAATTTTACAGTCTTCTGGTTGTGCTAAACCACAAGTCCAGTTTGGTCCATCCCGAGCTGATTGATTGGGAACAAACTGAACCAATTGACATCCCAACTTACCCAGATGATGAAACCATCATAAATTTTCTATGTTCATCCAACCCAGAAATAGGTTCCACTAGTGAATCGCATGATCAAAATCTCAATTAGGAGACTGCCAAGTTTCTTAGCTGCAAAATTAACAATATAAAAGATAGATCTAATGGTGAAAACCTAAAAAAGGCAGTATTAGATCATGAAAAAGGAAAAATAAAGAGTGTATATGACGGTGAAAACCTTTTAAAGGCACTGAAAGATGAGAAACTTGACACCCTCCCTGAGCATTATGAGGAGAGATCTTCTATTTTGATAGAACTAATAAAGGCGATCAATATAGGCACAGCAGAACAACCGAAGATCCTTCAAATTGCTAAATCATTGACAGAAGAAGAAATTCCAAAATTCACAAAATTCCTAAAGGATAATCAAATCAACTTCACATGGTCATATGCAAATATGCCTGGATTAGATCCAAATCTTATCATGCATCATTTTTCCATAATTCCAAGAGTAAAACCTATGAAACAAAAGTTCAAAAAAATGAATCCCCATATTGCCCTACTAGTCAAAGAAGAATTGAAGAAATTGTTGGATGTAGGACGAATCAAAATCTGTACAGATTTTCAAGATCTAAATAAAGTATGTCCAAAAGATCATTTTCCTCTACCTAACATTGACACAATTGTGGACTTGACAACAAGACATGCCATGTATTCACTAATGGATGGATTTTCTATCTATAACCAGATCACGATCACATCTAAAGATCAAGATAAAAAGGATTTCACATGTCCCTGGGGTACATATTGTTGGAATGTAATTTCGTTCGGACTCAAAAATGCAGGAGCGACATATCAACGGGAAATGAATACATTTTTCATGACATGATGCACACATTCATGGAGGATTATGTAGATGATATCTTAGCTAAATCAAACACAAGGGAGGGACATTTAGATATCTTATCTAAGATCTTTGTTAGAATGGAAAAAATTAAGGTTAGACTCAATCCCAAGAAGTGTGTCTTTGGGGTTAAATCTGCAAAGCTCTTAGGCTATATTGTTTCAGAAAAAGGAATAGAGGTGGATCCAAAAAGGTCAAAGCCATAATGGAGATGCCACCACCAAGAAATATTAGTCAACTTTGGTCATTACAATGACGACTACAATCTATTAAGAGATTCATCGCACAGCTAGCAGACAAGAGTTTGCCTTTCACACATCTCTTACATAAAAATATTTCATTCAAATGGGAAGACAAGTGTGAAGCAGCATTCAATTAGATCAAGCAGTATCTAATGATTCCACTAGTATTGATCCCACCAGTATAGGGAGAAACACTCATAGTGTACATTTCAGCCACAAAAGTTGGGAAAATTGTTTCTCAACTTCCAGTTCTAAGCCTCAGAATTCAAGACTTGGCAAAAAAATTGTAGTTCTCAACCTTTACCGCCTTACTGTGGCTATTTTTTTTGTGCCTCTACCGCTTTACCACAGCGGTCTATCTTGACCCTGGCGGTTACTGCCTTACCGTGCGCGATGAGTTTACTCACCGCAGTGGTCGCGGTAGGCAGCTTGCTGCCTGCCTCGCCGATCACCGCTTTACCACAGTCAGTGAAGGCCTTCACCGCGGTGGTCATGGTGAAGCTGCAAGCAATGGCCTGGCGGTTACCGCTCCACCATAGGCGGTGAGTTGTCTCACCGCGGTGGCCGTGGTGAAGCCGCCAGCGGCTTGGTTGGCGGTTACTGCCACACCGCAGGCAGTGGATCCTCTCACCGCGGTGTCTATGATGTCCACGGTGATACCGCCAGCAGTGAGCCTAGCGATTATCGCTCCACCGTGGACAGTGAGCTTGCTCACCATGGTGGCTATGGTAAGACCGCCAGCAGTTTGGCCAAGAGTCACCGCCCTACCATGAGGTGGCCTGGCAGCCTCCGTGGTAGCATGGTTTGACCACCAACGGTTTGGCCGACGGTCACCGCCCTACCACAGGGTGGCCTAGCAGCCTCCATGGTAGTGCAATTTGACTACCAGTGGTCCCCCAGACTGTTCACCACTATACCACGGTCGGGATGGTCAGACTCGGTGGTAGTGTGGTAGGCAGTGAGATGAGCTCGAACGAGCTCACCGCCATACCACAGCAGGATGAAACGAGCTCAGCGGTAGCGTGGTAAGAGCTCGATTGAGCTCGGAGCTCAGTCAACCGAGCTTGACCAGTTTGAACAAAAAGTCAAAGTGACAAGAAAATGGGAAAGGGACACGTGGCAGGTTGACAGCAGTTTGATTGGCTAAATGCCAAAATAGTAAAGATAGTAATTGCAGACCGATTTCTAGCTGGAAAAGGAACTTGATTAAGGCAAGGATTTATTGCATGGGTGGCTCGATGCAATATTAGAAGATCGATTGCTTGCTTGAATGTTTGATGCATGAATATGGAAGCCGTGGGATAGGTTAAGACATTGAATGTGATGTATGACGTGCAATCGAGTACATGTTGTATATGTTAACCAAAAGGTGACGGTTTTGATAAGCGAGTTGCAAGTCGATGTAAGTGGGATTTCATTGTATGCTTTTCAAGGAAGTATTCTAACAGTGAGAAATAACTTATAGTTGTTGTGAGTTGATCAGAGAGGAAGGGTTGATATTGTATGTAATTGATTATTACTATAATACAATTGTCTTTGCTTGGTGTGGTGGGTTTTTTACCTGAAAAGGTTTTCCTGTGTAAATATAGTGTCATTTGTGAATGCTGAATATTATGTTATCTCATTTATTCTGTATGTATTCATCTCAGTAGTTTTAGAAGCTATTAGAACCAATTTTTTCTATTCTCCTCTGTTGTATTAGTGTTAAGGGAATGTATTGTGCATTGTTGGGTCATTAGATCCATCCATGTTTTCCCTTCAAGTGGTATCAGAGCCTGGCCAATTATGTTATCCTTGAGAGAAAAGGTCAATTTTTTGTGCTAATACTGTTTCAATGGGAGTCTTGCATTGTTAAAACTTGTTTGTGTTTGAGATGGCGAATAAATCAGGTAGAGTAGATATTGAAAATTTTAATGGCAGCAACTTTGAGTTATGGAAACTCAAAATGGAAGACTTGTTGGTGGATAGAGACCTCTGGATAGCAGTGTTTGGAACTATGCCACAAGGTATGTCGCAAGGGGATCGGGACCTTGCTGATAGAAAAGCAAGAGGTCTGATAAGACTGAGTCTGTCTAATTCTGTACTCCTCAATGTCCATGAGGAGACGTCTGCAGCTTTATTGTGGAAGAAGCTTAGTGATATTTATTAGGGAAATTCTCTGGTAAATAAGTTATTCCTGAGGAAGAAGTTGTACTGCTTGAAAATGGAAGAAGGTGCATCTATTGCAAACCATCTGAACTTGTTTAATATGAGTGTTAGTCAACTGGCATCTGTAGGTGTAAAGACTGAGGAGGAGGATCCTTACATGCTCATGTTGTGTTTGTTAACTGAAAGTTGGGATCATCTTGTAATGGCTATTGGAAGCATGACCACCGCATTCAAGATGGATGGCGTGGTTGCTTCACTTTTGTCTGTAGAAATATGAAGGAAGTCTTCTAAGATGGCCAAAGAGGCTCTTGTTGTTCGAGGTAGACCAAAGGAGAAATTCAAGAAGAAGGACAAGATGTCAAAATCCAAATCTGCAGGGAGATCAAAGTCTCCTAGTAAAACTTTCAAGGTGAGATGTTGGAACTATGGGAAACCTGGTCATATCCGGAAGGATTGTAAGGAGAAGAAGAAGAAGAATGCTTCTGACAATGAATCTTCTCAAAGTGATGCAAACGCCTTCATTGCACTAGCCTTGATAACTCAGGCATCATATGATGTCTGGTTGGTTGAATCAGGTGTGTCCTTTCACATGACATCCAATAGAGAATGGTTCTCTAAGTATGAGAAGTATGATGGTGGAAAGGTATACCTGGCAAGTGATTCAACACTGGAGATATTTGGCAGAGGAAGAGTCAAAGATATTGGTGGCGTACTGCATATACCAGGTCTAGCTCGAAATCTTCTTTCTGTCAGTAAGTTAAATGATGTTGGTGTAGAAGTTTCTTTCTCAAGTAAAGTATGTAAAATGGCTAGAGGTGCAATGGTGTTGGCTAAGGGTGTTCGTACTGGCACTCTGTATAAGTTGGATGCACGTCATGTTCAATGTAACAATGCCTTTGTAGAGTCATGTAAATCAGTCCTTGTAGAGAAAGATGAAGACACTTCTCTGTTTGCAAATGCTTTGGAGGTAAAACTCCCAGCTAAGAAGACTATGTTGCGGCATCATAGACTAGGTAACATAGGTGAGAAAGGTTTAAAAACATTGAAGAATAAAAATCTTGTAGAAGGGTTAGATGATTGTAACCTTGAGTTTGATTTTTATGAACATTGTATCTATGGAAAACAACACCGTGTTTCATTTTACTCTAGTCCTCATAAATCTTTTGGTATACTGGATTATGTTCATTTTGATGTGTTTGGTCCAGTTAATGTTCCTTCGTTATCAAAGTCTAGATATTATGTTTCTTTTATTGATGACTATTCGAGAAGGGCATTTGTATACTTTATTAAAATTAAATCAGAAGTGTTTAGTTAGTTTAAAGAATTTAAATCTTTGGTAGAGAATCAGACTAGAAGGAAAATTAAATGTTTAAGGACAGACAATGGCGGTGAGTTTTGTTTTTCATATTTTGAAAGGTATTCCACTGATCATGGAATTAAAAGGCATAAGACAATGCCTTACTCTCCACAGCAGAATGGAGTTGTTGAAAGGTTGAACAGGACGTTGATGGAAAAGGCAAGGAGTATGTTAAGCAGTGTTGTTCTGGAGCAGAATTTTTGGGTTGAGACTGTGGCTACAGCATGTTATTTGGTAAATCGATCTCCTTGCTCTACTCTTGTTGATAAGACACCTTTGGAAGCATGGTCTTGGAAGAAGCCCTCTTTGAGGCATGTTGGTATCTTTGGCTATGAGGAATGTGTTTATGTCCCAAATGAAAAAAGATCAAAATTGGATAACAAGGTTGTCAAGTGTATTCTCATTAGCTATGGAGTTGGTGTGAAGGGATACAAGCTTTGGAACCCTATTACTAAGAAGGTTTTATACAGTAGAAGTGTGATATTTTGTGAGCTGAAACCTTCAGTAAGTGATCAACAACTTGAGACAGATCAGAGTGATAAGAAGAAGGATGCAGTTGAGATTCCCCAAACTCCAGAAAGGGAAGAGTTGCATGGTGTACCTGAGATTGAGGAGAGTTCAAGCAGCTCTGGAAGTTCTGATGATGAAGAACCATAACCTAAGCCTGTAAGAAGGTCTACATGGGAAAAACGGAAACCTAAAAGGTATGGTTTCTCATTGTTAGATTTGAACTATGCTTATGCCTTAATTACTAGCACTGATGAGCCTAGGACTGTAAAAGAATCAATCGACATGTTTGATTCGAATTCTTGGCTGGAAGCCATGAATGAAGAAATGGATTCATTAAAGAAGAATGAAACATGGGATTTGGTACCATTGTCGAAAGGGTGAAATCCTGTTGGCTGTAAGTGGATATTCAAAAAGAAGACAGGCCTTAATGGCAGTGTTGAGAAGTATAAGGCACGACTGGTTGCAAAGGGATTTTCTCAAATTGAGGGAATTGATTATGGAGAGATTTTTTTCCCTGTAGCAAAGCTGACATCCATCAGATTTTTGTTGTCATTGGCAGTTGTGTATGACTTTGAAATTGAGCAGATGGATGTGAAGACAACGTTTCTCCATGGTGAGATGGAAGAATAAATTTATATGTCCCGGCCTGAGCATTTCATTGTGAAAGGTAAACAAAATCTAGTTTGTAAGTTAAATAAATATCTATATGGTTTGAAGCAGTCTCCTAGGATGTGGTACCAGAAGTTTGGCACTTTTCTGTTGTCTATGAGATTTGTGAGATCAAAATTTGATCATTGGGTTTATTATAAATCTGAAAATGATTGTGTGCTTGTTATAACCCTGTACGTGGACGATATGTTATTCATAGGGAATAGCAAGACTGTGATTTCTAATCTTAAATCTCAGTTTTCTGCAAAGTTCGAAATGAAAGATCTTGGTGCAGCCAGGTATATTCTAGGAATGGAGATAACCAGGGATAGAACAAGCAGAAATCTTTGGGTTAGTCAGAGTAAGTATGTGAACACCGTTCTTGAGAGATTTGGTATGAATGACTGCAAGCAGTTAGTTGTTCCAATTATGTAGGGAATGAAACTATATGTTGAAGATTGTCCAAAATATGCTATTGAGATAGAGGACATGACCAGTGTGCCCTATGCAAGTGTTGTTGGAAGTTTGATGTATGCAATGGTTTGTACAAGACCATACATTACCCAAGTAGTGGGAGTTCTAAGCCGTTTTATGGAAAATCCAGGAAGATCACATTGGGATGTTGTGAAGAGAGTGTTCAGGTATTGGAAGGGGACTTCAAATTATGTTGTGTTACCATGGTAGTCTATTTGCATCACAAAGAACACTCAGCATTCAGGGATATGTTGATTTTGATTGGGCAGGGGACATTGACAGCAGAAAATCCACTAGTGGATATACATTCATGCTTAATGGTGGAGCAATCAATTGGATGAGCAAGCGATAGGTTGTAGTTGCTTTATCTACGATAGAGGCAAAGTACATGGCTGCAACTCACGCCTACAAGGAAGCAATTTGGCTGAGTCATTTGTGTTCAGACATTGGTTTTAATGCAGGGCAGATCACTATTTGTTGTGATAGTCAGAGTGCCATTTGTTTGGCAAAGAATCTGACTTTCCATGCCAGGACGAAGCACATTGATATGCAGTTTCACTTCGTGAGGGCCATTGTGGAAGATGGAAGAGTCTGTCTTGAAAAGGTCGACACTTTGAAGAATGTTACAGATGCTTTGACAAATCCCGTGAGCACAGACAAGTTTATATGGTACGCAGAATCGATGGGCCTTGGGGCCTATGACCATCAGTGATTTTTCAAAGTCTAGAGGGAGTTGGAAGTCTTCGCCAAGTGGGAGCTTGTTGGGAAAATTGTGTCTCAACTTCTAGTTCTAAGCCTCAAAAATTCAAGACTTGGAGAAAAAATTGTAGTTCTCAGCCTTTGCCGCCTTACCGCGGCTATTTTTTTTGTGCTTCTACCACTTTACCACGGCGGTCTGTCTTGACCCTAGCGGTACCGTGGTGATAGGCTTGGCGGTTACTACCTTACCACATGCGGTGAGTTTACTCACCGTGGTGGTCGTGGTAGGCGGCTTGTTGCCTGCCTCATCGGTCGTTACCTTACCGCAGTCGGCGAAGGCCTGTGGTGGCCGCGATGAAGCCTCCAGCAATGGCCTGGCAGTTACCACTCCACCGCAGGCGGTGCAGGCGGTGAGTTGTCTCACCGTGGTGAAGTTGCCATCGGCTTGGTCGGTGGTTACTGCCGCACCACCGGTGGTGGATCCTCTCACCGTGATGTCAATGGTGAGACTAGTGGTTACCGCTCCACCCAAGACGATGAGCTTGCTCATCATGGTGGTTGCGGTAAGACCACCAGCGGTCTGGCCGGCGGTCACCACCCTACCGTAGGGTGGCCTAGTGGCCTCCATGGTAGCACAGTTTGACCGCCAATGGTCCCCCAAACTGTTCACCACTATACCGTGATCGAACTTGGCAGTAGTGCGGTAGGCGATGAGGTGAGCTCGAATGAGCTCACCGCCATACCGCAGTAGGATGAAACAAGCTCGGTGGTAGCGTGGTAAGAGCTCAGTTGAGCTCGAAGCTCGATCAACCGACCTTGACCAGTTTGAACAGAAATTCAAAGCAACAAGCAAATGGAAAAAGGACACGTGGCAAGTTGACAATAGTTTGATTGGCTTAATGCCAAAATAGTAAAGGCAGTAATTACAGGTTGATTTCTAGCTAGAAAAGGAACCCGATTAAGACAAGGAGTTATTGCATGGGTGGCTCGATGCAATTTGAGAAGATAGATTGCTTGCTTGAATGTTCGATGCATGAACTTGGAATCCATGGGATTGGTTAAGACATTGAATGTGATGTATGACTTGTGCAGTCGAGTACATATTGTATATGTTAACCAAAAGGTGACAGTTTTGATAAGCGATTTGCAAGTCGATGTAAGTGGGATTTCATTATATACTTTGCAAGGAATTATTCTAATAGTGAGAAATAACTTGTAGCTGTTGTGAGCTGATTAGAGATGAAGGGTTGATATTGTATGTAATTGATTATTACTATAATACAATTGTCTTTGCTTGGTGTGGTGGGTTTTTTACCTGAAAATGTTTTCCCATGTAAATACTTTGTCATTTGTGAATGCTTAATATTATGTTATCTCATTTATTCTGTATCTATTCATCTCAGTAGTTTTAGAAGCTATTAGAACCAGTTTTTGCTATTCTCCTATGTTGTATTAGTGTTAAGGGAATGTATTTTGCACTATTGGATCATTAGATCCATCCATTTTTTCCCTTTAGAAGTATCCCTGTGGGCATTACTGGCACAAGAATACAATACAAGAAAGGAATGAGCCATACATTACATCAACAGGGCATTAACAAGCCATGAAATTAATTACACCTTCATCGAAAAGGATTGTTTAGCAATAGTGTTTGCTTCCCAAAATTTGTGGTACTATATGTTAGCTCATATAGTCAAACTAGTGGCTAAAATTGATCCCTTAAAGTATATGTTAAGCAAAGCAACCTTAACAGGAAAACTAGCTAAATGGGTAATGATTATAAGTGATTTTGACATTCATTATGTGGATCAAAAAGCAATCAAAGGACAGGTCATAGCAGATCAGTTGGTTGAAACACCTTCACAAAAATAATATCCAATGCACATCTAATTTCCTGACACTGATGTTTTCACAACAATGACCAATCAGTCATGGACACTTTATTTTGATGGGTCCTATACACAACATGGCTCGGGGGCAGGAATTATTTTTGTCACACCTCAAGGACATAATATTCCAAAGTCTTATCGGTTGGTGTTTCCCTGCACTAATAACATAGCCGAATATGAATCATTGATTATTGGAATGAGAATAGCATTAGACTGGAGGATCATAGAGCTACAAGTTTATGGTGATTCACAACTTCTCATCAACCAAATCAATGATTAATATCAGACTAAAGATGAAAACTTAATACCTTATAAAAAAATGGTTGAGGATTTCAAGCAGTACTTTTTTGAGATCAAGTTTACATAAATTATGTGGATCGACAATAAAGTTGCAAATGTCATGGCTACAATTGCATCACTACTACAATTGTTAGAAAACTAAGCTCGATATGAATTCCTGGTGGAACAACTATTTTCCCCTGCTTATGAAAATCCTAAGACCCAAATCATTTGTCATCTAATGGGTTTTGATTCCCCTTTATATGGAAAAATTTATACCTACCTGAAGCATACTATCTTACCCTCAGATTTGTCCTGAAATCAAAAGAGAAATTTTATACGCCAATCTTCTCGCTACACCTTAATCGTTGATACCCTTTATCGACATGGTCTTGATGGTATCCTCCTTAGATGTCTTGAATGTGATGAATCTGAAAAGGCCTTACAAGAGGTTCATGGTGGTATTTGTGGGACTCATTCAAGTGGATTGACCTTAGCTAAGAAACTTGTTAGAATGGGTTATTATTGGCCAACTATGGAAAAAGAGTCTTTCACCCTAGTAAAGAAGTGTCTAAAGTGTCAAATACATGGAAATCTTATTCATTCTCCTGCTCAAGAGCTATAACCATTCACTATCGCATGGCCTTTCTCTCAGTGGGGACTAGATCTAGTTTGAAAAAACCACCCCTCTTCATCAAATGGACACAAGTTTATAATCATGACCATTGAATATTTTACCAAGTGGATTGAAGTTGTTCCCTTGACAACAGTAACCGGCAAACAAATTTCATCTTTCATTTTGAACTATATCATATGTCAGTATGGCATTCCCAGCTCCATTATCATAGATAATGGAAGACCTTTTAAGAATCAGGATGTTGAAGGAATTTGTGAAAGATTTCATATCCAACACAGGTTCTCTACACCTTATTATCCACAGGGAAATGGCCAAGCAAAAGCTTCAAATAAAACAATCTGGAAGATCCTGAAGAAGACGGTGAGTGATGTTGGTCGTGATTGGCATGTCCAGTTAAATCTAGCTTTGTGGGCCTATTGAACTAGCATTCGCATGCCAACAGGGGCCACTCCATATGCCTTAGTCTATGGAGCAGAAGCAATCTTGCCAATGGAATTTGAGATACCCTCACTTCGATTCTTACTGAAAGGCCTCATAACTAATGAAGACTATAGATTTTCTAGACTGCAAGAACTGGAGCTACTTGATGAGAGATGACAACGTGCAGTTAATCACTTGAAGGGTTATCAATAAGTTATGTCTGCAGCTACAATCACAAGGTTAGACCACAAACATTTCAAGTGGGTGACCTGGTCCTGAAGGAAAATCCCTGCAACCAACAAGATCGGGAGAAGAAAGGAAAGTTTGAACCAAATTGGTTGGGTCCATTTTTCATCATCACTGCATATGGTTCTGGAGCGTATCAGTTATCTACACCAAAAGGGGACTTGTTTGAAGATCCAATCAATAGAATTCATCTAAAGAGGTTTTATGTTTAGAAAAAAATACAAAAACAACATAAAAAATCCTGAGTAAATATACAAAAACAACATAAAAAGTCCTAAAAATAAATTGTTGCCTTGATGAAAACCTGGCAAACAGCGTCTTGGTGACAACAAAAAAATCACAAAATTTGAAAAAGTGCAATAAAAACAAATGGTGAAAACCTAGCAAACAGGCGCTATTTGTGATTTAGTCGGCTCTTCCATCTATTAGGTTACGTCTTGCATCGCGACGACAAGGATTTCATCATGGCTTAATGATAATTGTTTATATCCAGGAAGTAGGTTGTGCTTAATCTAGAGTTAAAGTGCAATCTTGTTGGGGCAATCAACTCTTTGAGTCTTTGAGCATACAAACAACAACATCTGTCATTTATCAGAATATCAAATCAACAAACAAATATCCAATCAAGCTTGGTCAAAACAGCCATGAGACATAAACTGAAACAAACTGGATGATCTTAATCTGAATAAAATGATTGGAAACACTTAAAGCATAGGTTGAATTGTTATTTGAAATTTGATGACATCATATCTATGGAGTGGCTCAATGATGTAGTGAACTAGAGTCACAAGGAAGGAATATGATTTTTCTTTGATTTTTGTCTACAAGTTAATCATAATTACTGTGCAAATTTTTTGTGAGACCTGGTTTACAAAAGTATCATTGATGACATTTCGAGATTTGCATAGGAAAAGGATTAACTTTTGTTTGTTTATGCAAGCAATATTCAGATCATCTCAGTTCAAGTATACCTCGATGCTTGTATTAACTTGCTATATCAAACATCATGAAAGTAGTACTCAGGTCATTATCAAGGTGGATCTACCCTATGATGCTTGTATTAACTTTCAACATTTCAAAAGGCCCAATGATGATAAAAATCATGACAAATCGGCTGTTATGAATGACAAATTTTGCATACGAGATCTGCATGGTTAGAGAAGATTGCATCCATGTTAGTTTGCATCTATATTTATGGGATTTACAAAGGTGCAATAATGAGGTTATCTCTTAAGGGATTGAGTACACTTGACATTGCCAAAAACACATAATTTTCATATAGTTACACATCACTTGCATTATCATTTGCGTCAATTAGAAAACATTCTTGTTACATATCACTTGCATCATCATTTGCGAACATTAGAAAACATTACAACATCATTCATCCATCAATACATCACATCATAATATTTTCATTGGAAAAACACAAAAAGATATGCATCGCATTTACATAATCAAAATCATTTCATTAGGAAAGTGGTTCACTAAGCTTAAATGAGTGAGTCTCTTTAGATTTCCAAAAGAATTGGGAAATATGTCAAGTTTTGTGAAAGCTTAATTTAACAAAGAATAAACTATGGAAACCTTCCCACAACTCTTGGAAGTTGGATAGATTCCCTCATTTAAGCTTAAGACCCTAGAACACAATCATCTGCATAATCATTTGTATCACATAATCATAATTCATCATTACAAAACATCACATAGCATCATAACATTGAAATCAAATGCATCCATCATAATCATCATGATCATCATCACATATAAACATCATATAGACACATAGATCATAATCATCAATGCATATGATATAACCTCAAAATCATGATGTCAAATGTACAAGGATATTTGAAGATATAAAGAGATACATATCAAAAACAAAAAACAACAAAAAAACAAAAAAACCAATCAACCTATTAATCTAATCAGCAATGGTGAGACTTTGATCAAATCTCATGAGCATCAATCAATCAAATCAACCTCACCTATCATGAGGTTCATCAATCAACTCAACCTCACTTATCATGAGGTTCGTCAATCCAATCAACCTCGCCCATCTTGAGGTTCAACCAATCAACTTAACCTCGCCTATCATGAGGTTCATCAATCAATTATCCTTGTGTTGATCTAGGCATATATCATTCCCCGCAATGACAACACTATCATCATCATCCTATCATTAATCCTCACCTATCATGAGGTCAATTATCAATCAAATCAATCATACTATTTGTTTTCAATCATGAGGACAAATTTATCAGTTATCTTACTAGTCGTTTTCAATCATGAAGACAAACTTATCAGTTATCTTACTATTTGTTTTTCATCAATCATGAAAGAAAATTTATCACTCTTACTATTTGTTTTTCAATAATGAAAGCAAATTTATCTATCTTACTATTTATTTTCTCATCAATCATGGAAACAAATTTATCAATCTATCCTATTAGTGAGGCTCATTCATCATGAGGTCACTTATCAATACTACTATCATTCTTATCAGTTATCATCAATCAATCATCACAAATTCACTATCACATGCTAAATCAATCGAAAAACATCATCAATTGTGACAAAATCAAAGTTCTTCATCTTCGTATCAATCCTTCAATAGCAATTTTCATCAAATCATCCTTATCGGTCGATGAATCGGACAACAAATCCATGGAAAATTTCCAAAAATCATCAAAAAATTCCAAAAATAAATCAAAAATCTAAAAAATTCAAAATTTAATATGATTCATCTCCTGAGGGGGCATATATCCATCACCGCCTGAAAATCAACATCTGGGGCATCGAATTTGTTTTCTCTCTCGGCATCGGTATTAAATTTTTCTTTGAAGCAACATGTAAACACATTACTTCAAATAGGGGCAAAATGTATACACCTAAAATCAGTCCAAACATTTAATTAATTAAATACTAGTTATTTAATTAATATTTCATCTACTTATAAATAAACTCTCAATTTATTTATATAGTTCATATCTTCTAATTCTTCCAATCTAAAAATGTATTCTTCTAAATTAATTAAATAAACAAATTTCCATAAGCTTGTTTTATTTAATTAATCTTCACTAATCTCGATTAGGAATTCAAGCACATTTATACAACTTTTTATGCCACCTCACCAAGGTCACATGAAATTAAATAATTCTAATTATTAAATTAGAATTATCTTCTAACACATGGCTTATTTCTCACACACTTCTTCAACAAACTTTGACCACATGGTCTTTTCTTCACACACTTGATTCTCCCACA